>VZTT01067960.1:42076-55397 GCA_013400855.1 Buphagus erythrorhynchus
TTAGATAAGTGGTAAAAATTTAATATAGACCCTCATAAAGGTAAGGCATTGAAAGAAGCTTTAGAAGGAACACATCAAGTTCTGTGCAAACTGGTACAATGCATAAAGTGCTTTGTCTGTGCTGTAGTATGGTAGTGGGCCGATTCACTGACATTGTTAAATGATGGGTTTTGTTTAACCATGTAGTGTTTTGGCTTGACACTGCCTCCTGCCCCAAATTCTCGGACCCTGCAGTGTTGACAGAGCAAAGCAGTTTAACTGCAGAGTAGTTATTCTAACTCTGTGGGTTAATAATAAAGAATCCTATAACTGAGAAACTGTATGTTTTGATTAGCTTTATTTATGTGGGTATTTTTAAAATAGAATAAAAAATGTAAATAAACTGCAACTGAGGGTTTTTTTTTTTTTTAGCTATAAATAATGCACAAGAAGAAAAACCCGTAAGAGACACTGCATTGTTATCACTATGGATAAATATAGGTGGTTTTGGCAAAGTGGTAGTTTTTCCTCTGTTTTCAGTCTCTTATATATTATAGCAACTTCCTTTACTGGAAGGGAAGGGGCAAAGAGAAGAAACAATGTGTTCAATATAGGCATTTAACTGGCAAATGGCTCTCTATCTAAAGACACATTTGCAAAATTTAAGCAGAACTTTGAAGGCAGAAGTGAAAATTCATGAACTTCTGTATTAACAGAAAAATGAAATATTCTTTGTCTGTGTTCATACTGTATAAAAATGTAATTATTAATAATCACTAAGTTGCCTCTGTCTCTTCAACTTAATCATTCCATGGAAAATACATTACAGGAATATTTTCCTCATGGTAAATACAGAATACTCTTTTCAGGGGCTATGGAGGTTATTTTATGCTAATTGTTGACATACTTACCAACAGGAGCAAATATTATGTGATTGGCAGTAGTGGTAAATTATACCTGAAAAAGAAAATTAAGGTGATAAATAATATATATTTAACGTTATGATAGTGAATCCTTGCAGAAACTACTATTTAACACCTGCATCTATGTAATTTTATTAGGCAATGAGTGAAAATCTCTGTATGTGGAGAAAATACTGCTGTGAAAGGAAAACTGAAATTCTTTTAAAATGAGTTCTTAATCGGAGAAAACACAGTTACCATAGAGGCAGTTTACACAGTCCAATAGTGCTGGTATAACATCTCTGAACATCTTCAGTGTATTAACTGCTTTATGTCGAAATGTTATTTATCTACAATATTAATCTCATGGACCTAGGCAAACAGTTTTAACATGGTTAGAACAAATTTTATGAAGTCTAACTCAGAGTATTTTTGTACCAAATGAAAAAAAAGTGCTACAAGTTGCTATTAAGTTTTAAAAGTAATTAGAAGAGCTGATATCCTACTTCTTACTTATATCACTATAGATAATTTCTCAGTGTCAGGTAAAACAGAAGTTAAGTTGAAACCACAGAATAAATCATAGCCTAATTATGCATCTGTTTTTCCCAAAGCAACAAAGGTCTTCATATCCTTCAGGAGAAGTTTGTTGGTGTATCTTATTAATTACTATTAAAATAAATGGTTTCTGTTGCAGTCATCCCCACAAGTAACCCTCATATATTAACTACTAACAGTCCTAGTTATTAACTAAAAAATCCAAATCAGACAATGTGGTCACTCCTTGTCCTGGGAATTTGTAATTCTGACTACACAGATTTGTGAAATGCTCTTACAAAAAATTACAAATTTAGCAGCATAGGCTACTCTGAAGCTCTCCCTAATCCTATGGATTGTAAATGTAGATTAATCCCCAGTGACTCCTAGGACTAGATGAGTAGAGACAAAAGCGTTTACCTGTTAAATAGTGTTGGTTTTTTCAGTGGATTGTACGTGGTTCCTGGTTAGAGATCTGTGCAGTTGCTGAATGAAAGTGTCAGTGTTCTTTAGTGCCGTTCACCCGTTTTGCAGCTGTCAAAAAAGGGGAAAAAAAAGCTTAGAAGGAGAAAAAAAAAGGAGAAAAAATGGACTGTGGTAAAGAATGAACTGTGGTTCCAGCCAGGTCCTCACTACCTCTGCAGTTGGAGAATTGGGATTATTTCTTTAAGCCACCTATCTTGAAGGATTTAAACAGCCAAAATATTCTGCTTGAGCAGTAGAAATGGCTTAACATCTGCAACACATTGATGTTTTTTGTGTTAAAATTTGTCACGGTGACTTTTTAAATTTTCCAAACCCCAGCTTTCAGGCTCTTCATGTATCAAACAGGTAATACAAGCCAGCAGAGTACAAGAACCACGCTGAATGTAGCAGATTCCTACAGTGGTATTTTGCAGTCCTTCACTTAGAGTTTGCTTTCTAAAGCAATGACCCGTGTGTTTTTATTTTAGCTGGAGTGAAAGCTAGAGAGGCTGCTTTTTAATCAGATCTTACTGCTGGTCTTCAATATGGTTTGAGTAAAATGTTTCCCAGTAAATGGAGTGGCAAAGAAAACTTATAATCTTGTCGCTGTAAGTGTTGTGTGACTGAAAACTGGAACTGCTAAACTGCAGCAAAACTTTTCAGTGCTGGCAGTGACCTGCTGTGTACAGCACTGGGAGAAAACCTGTGAAGGAACTTAAACTGCAAATTACTCATTTGCACAATATATCAAATACCACATTGATGGGACATGAGGTTTGTTTATCTTTTAAAAATACTCCAAAGCCATTGTTAAAGTACACTGAATAAAATCTTAAAGAATGGAATTACATTCCTTAGGAATAATTGGTTCTGGAACAGTTCTTTACATGTGCCTTTTTACTCAGTGCATATATATTATAGGCATGTAACTAATAAGAATTCCAATAAATTACCAAATTTTCCAATTAGTTATACCAATAAATATATCTTGTCTTATTACCCTCAAAGAGCAGGAAGCAGCATGAACATTTCCATTTCAAGAACACGAAAATACATTTTTTGTTCCTTTTAGTATCTTAATATCTCTCAGTAAGATTGTACCAAAATTTAATATTTTAGAGACTTCTGTTCAACTGTCTCAGAATTTTAATTTTATGCAAAGTTTCCAAAACCAGTTGGCTTGAGGTTTTCTGTATGTTGTTCATTAGTACCCCTGGAGCTTGAAAATTTCTATTTTAGAACTAGCAATTCTTTTTCTGAATCTTTGCTTCAGGAAACCTCCCAGGGAATCCTCTGCATGGTCTCTGGTATCTAAGCAAAATATGTGTTAATATTGAATATTAATATCTGTTAAAGAACCAGCAGAAGGATTAAATGCTGTATTTCTCAATAAAATGGCTAAAGAAAGAATGGGAATGTTGGCTTTGTTGTGCAGGAAAATTATCTCATTGCATTCAGTTAGTGATTTCATATACTCCTTTATGAGGAGATGACATGAGACAATTTAAAGCCCAAGCCCAATTAATTCTCATCAATAGATTTTCAATCCTAGAAATTTTATTCATGAAAATTTGTTCACTTTAATTTTTGGGCTTGAGAGAAAAAGAAAACAAAAAGCACCTTAAATAAGCCAAGTGTCAAACTTGTGGAGATGTTGGTAACCTTGACCACTCTCATCGAGAAGTGTCCCCTAAAGAGCCAATGGAATTAACAATTTTCTTTCCTTCTTAACACAACTGGGACAGAGAAACCCTGTTTTCCTTAGCGGGAATGCTTGGATTCCCTCCAGTCAACTGGGAACAAAGAGTTTTCTGTCAGGGTCCAGGGAGCCCCCACATCTGCTTTTTAAACAGGATGTGGGGAAGGGTAAAATCCTCTCCATTTGTGACGCTAACATGGCTTTGAGAACACCTGGAATTACTGCACCAACATTTGAATCTTATCTCTGGAGCTGATTTCTGATAGATTAAATCCCTTTAGAGGCCAAGTTTCTGTGTTATGTGGGAGATTGGAGTTTGGGCAGATTTTCCACTGAAGCTCCTGAACCCGAAAGTCTGAACCCAGTTCTCCCTTGGAAAACTGTAAAATAATTTCAACAAATAACTTCTGAGAGGCTGTTTAGCCTGGTTCCAGCTTTTATTAAAAAAAAAAAAAAAAACAAAAAAAAAAACCAAAAAAACCCAAACCAAAACAAACAAACAAACAAAACAAAACAAAAAAAAAACAACAAAAAACCAAACAAACAACAAGAATCCCCCAAAACAAGCAATAAAACAAAATAATAAACAAACAAGCAAAATCTTTGAGTAGTTTTTACTGCATTTCGTTGTCCACTTAGAATTTTGTTAGCAAACGCATCAAATTTATGCTTTATTTTTGTTGATTGCTTTCTGTTTTAGTTGATTTAATCTGTGTGAATGTTCAATGAAGCAGAGAACATTAAACACATAATCAAGTTGTTTAAGGAAGTTCTTTCCATGCTTGAAAGAGTGGTAAAAAATACCTATGCATTTTCAGTAGAGCAGGAAAGTGTTTCCTCTGAGCAATGTGCAGTGAAAATGGCTCAAGAACATCATATTAGCAGACAGCTTTTAGCAGGATGTATTTCAACAGTTTCTAAGATAAACAGCTAGTTAATAATAGGAAGAAATATTTTGGTAGACAATGTGTTTCTATACTTCTTCATATTAATTCACCTGTCTCTGTTTCCAACTAAATATGCTGTCAGAGAATTCTGTCAAAATTTTACATAAGTAGTGCTGTTTACTTTTATTAAATTTGGATTTGGTTTTTGTGTATCATATCAAAAAGATTTGTTGGGTATGTATTATTTTGTTTGTTTCATTGGCAATGAGGAAACCATTAATGGGCTACCATGACCTGATTCTTAACACGGCTAGATTTAAGGAATAGCGGTTACAAAACTTGTCAGGAAACTTATAAAAGCTCTACTTTCTATTTCAAAGATTTTTTTAAAATCAGTGGCCTAATTACCTGCACATGAAGTAGTGTAGAATTACTTAGTATAAAAATAAAGAATCTGTTTCAGAATATATGTTGTAGTAAATTTTACAAAAGCGTTGTAATAAAAAAATGTGGTTATAGTAATCTTTATTTCTGGACTTTTAAAGCTTGTAGGAAAGCTCTGAAAGTAAAGGGTTGACAACTATAATTGATATTATGTGTTATTGAAACTAGTAGATAAATATGTTAATGTCTACTTTTTGCACTCATTCCTCATAATTTATGGTAGCATATAATTTTAAAAGTATATAAATTTACTTTTGATGTTTTTAATATTGGAAAAACTCTGCCATTAAAGGAGTGATGCAGTACTTGTTGAGGGGCAATTGACCGTGTTTATTCTTGCTGTTTCATTTTTATGGTAAATCCCAAAAAAGAAGAATACTCATGGTTATTTCATTCATCTGAGTTTCTGCAGGTTTTCTTGAGTACAAGTCTCAGTGATGTGCTCAGAGTATTAAAATTTGTTTGTGTTCAGCTTTGGTTACACAGAATGAATGTTCAATTTCATCTGTTGTATAATTGTCATCTTTAAAAAAATCTTTAAGAAGCCACAAATTACAAAAGAGTTAATGTCTCAGATGGGTTTGTTACATCCTTCTTAGCAGAGAAGTCTGCAAAATACTGAAACTATAGCACTGGACATATCATAAGTCCAAATGAAGGTAATTATAAGATTGTTTGAAGGATTAGTTTTAAAACTAAAAAAAAAATAGAGAAAATTTTAAATGTAAGAAGTTAGGTGCTGGAAGGAAAATCCTGGCGACAACATTGGTGTTAATCTGGCTGGTTCACAGTTTGCCTTCACTCTTTCTTCTGACAGTCTTAATGCCGTGTAATCCTTCATAATTTAAAACTGGCTATGCACTTCCTTTTACTGTGGAATAAAATATCACCTAGAGGTAAAAAGAAAGGAAAGAGTAACAGTTATAAACAAAAACTCCAATGTAAGTAACAGATGTTTTTCTAATTACTTGGGAGAAAATATTATAGTTGCTATAATGTTTAGAATAATTTGCCATTACTATGCTGCTGGCAATCTATTCAACATTTAAGAAATTTGTTTTTCTGTTGCTGTTCTGAGAGGATTGAGTTGCACATACAGCTAGAAGCTGCTATGCTGTTGGCTTGTTGAAATAAAGTGCATTGAAAATAATTCTGGCTGTCATAGTAGGAAAATCTTATTTAAAACATCTCATTCTTTGTGAATGCTCTAAATATAATTTTTCTTATGTTAGAAACTTGTTTTTGAAAAATAGTAATACCTGGCTTGAATTGATGTTTTGCTATCTTTTTCAGTCAAGTTATTTTCAAACTATTTTTTTAGTACATTTTAAGTATATTTCTGTATATTTCTAAGGAGGATAGTATAAGGAAATATAGCAAATATGAAGGATGGTTGATTGGTAGTAAGTGAAAAATAATCTCTTGAACCAGGCATTTCATCAAAGTGTGAGAGTAGTTAAAATGTTACATAACTTCTGTTTCTCGGAAGTTAATATATGCATGTTAATACTGGCAATAAAGAAATTTTCTTGAAATCCTCACTGAGCTCAGAAAGTTCTGTGCTGTCCAGCGTGTACAGGGAACAAATGCAAAAAACATTTTGATGTTATAGTTGAATGTCAGTGTAGTACAAAGATTGAATAATACAAGCTTTTCGTGTCAGAAAATTATTGGACGTGTTTGGCGTTAGATTTTTGTGGAGGATATATACATATATATATATATATATATATATATATATATATATATATATATAGTGTATCATTACATAAATATTTTTAATTACCAGTAGTCCATGTTATAATACAGAAGTCAACCAATGGTTATGCTTAACTATTACACTGGGTTTAAGGTTGCATTTTAAAATTTTAAAGGATATAAATTTGTTTTCCTTTGCATGTGTTTAAATATCTTGAAAGTAGTTTAGTTTTCTTACAGTTGTATATATGCATTTTTCTTTTATTGAGCCATTTTTATTCTTCTACCGTAGGGGAAAGTGTTCACCAAACAAAAAATATCATATTGTGTTACCCACACACTTGAAAACGACCTGGAAATAAAGAGCAGTCACGTATATTATGAATTCCCTATCTAGAAATACACATATTGTACAGGCTCTTCTTTCTTTTTCGTTGAGTTTAAGAGGCTTGAAACTAACTGGCTTTTTTTTTTAAATAAGGTTTATATTAGATTTCTTTCAATTTTTATATCAAAACCAATTATCAGTGCTTTCTTTTCAAGTACAGTACTTTTAAGGAACATGCAAGACAAAAATACCTGAGAATTATTTTGTAACTCCTGTAAGATCTGTAAAAAGTAATGACTGGAATATGGGGCAGATGAAATTACAGACATCTACGCAGTAATCTACCACGATACTGCAAAAATTAATTAAAAATGTAATAAGTAAGTCAGAGCAGGAGGATGCTATGTTTCCCACGATCTTTAGGGCAGGAGCAGCCTGTCGTGCTCGGACGAGGGCGCGCAGTTGCAGTGAACCTGCTGAATCACGCACCTGCCTTTGGGCGTGGGGACGGCTCGCCCCTCGCTCCTGGTGACACTGCCGGCGGCGCAGGCGGGCGTCCCACGGCCACCTCGGAGCCCGAGCTGTCACCCTCGGTGCCACCACGGCACCGAGAGCTCCCTGTGCCATGCCCCTGCGCGCTTCTGACAGCAGTGGGTGCCTCCACCTCAAAGACTTTGTTAAGGATTAGAGGGCTTTAGCAAGGGTTCTGTGGTTTCATTGCTGTGAGCGCTGGAAAATGCAGTTGCAGCTTACACGGGTAGAGGTTACAATCCGTTTTGAAAAATGAGCTGCAGGAGGTCTCCATTACACTGTGGATTAAATAATGTGAGTTGAAGCACCAAAAAGAACAAAATAAAGGTGGAGAGAACAAAGGAGAAGAATAACACTGATAAATAAACTGGGCACACAGACTTCTTCTGGAAGTACTTGGGTTGCCTTGACACAAGAGTAAATATCTTAATAGTTGTTTGCCAGTATATATTTGGCTAGTGATAAGGCTCTGTAATATCCTGCATCCTTTTAAATTTACATATTAATTAAAAATAGAACATATCATTCCCGTGTGAATGAACTGGGATACTCTCTGAGTGCAAGTTTAAAAGATCAGTATTATAATTTAAGCCATAGAAAACACAGGTGCAGAGAACACAAATAAGATTGCACATGTTTTAGCCATTCCATATCATGAACTGTTTAATTATCCTTCTTTGCTTGTAATTGAATATAGCCAAACCAGGCTTGTGTTTATGAACAGCAGTGGGTGGTATTTCTTACAAGGTTTCTTTATGAGATTGCTGTCTTAACTGACACTCTTGACCAAAAGTCATTTTATTACCTTTAAGCCTGTCAAGATCAGTAGGTGATTCTTTTTTCACAGCTTGATATCAGATGAGACAAGTGTGGCACATGGAAATATTTGTGCTAAGATATAAATGGTTAAGTTTTATAGCAGAGAGTTAAGAAAGCTTGCAGCTTTTTCTTTTTAAATGGGCGTGAAAAGCATTGATGTGCGTCATCAATGGTAATAGTCATCTCTAAGGGAAAAGCACCTGTCAAGAAACTTTATGGGGCAGGGAAAGACTGTGTTCACATCATGGTTTTATTGTCAAGCCCAGTTGGAAATATCTGAGGTTGGATGTTTTTGTTGACTTCTGCACAGCAAACTGATATGTCTGATTTGTGTTTCCAGTGAATAAACATCTGTATCACCAAGCCTGCCTATTGTTCTCGGCAAAGGGAGACTGCATTACTTTAACCTCTGGAAGAAGTCGATGTTATTATGGTGTGGGAGCTACATGGGTTTACTTTATTGGTCCTGGCTCTGTTGAAGTTGTTTGGTGCATCAGTAGGATGCTGGTGGTTAGGATGGCTGTGTTTTTAGGCTGAAGACCTCTGGATTTCAGCTTTCTTGACAACTGGGATTATATATGGCTTTTGGTGGCCTTCTAAAGCTGCTAAAATGGCCACATTTTGCTGTGAGTTTGTCCATCTTGGTCATGTAGATAGTGTTGGATGGAAAGAAAATATGAAAGAGGGGCAAAACCCCACTGACCTCTGAAGTCAGTGTCAGAATTGCAATCAACTTGTTTATTAGTAATTAAGAATGACACTTCAGAAATAACCATTCCCCAAAACAGACTTGCCATCACAAAAAAGAAAAGAAAATATTACTTTTCTTGAAGTTCACTACATGGAAGCAACATATAGGCTTTTATATGTGCTTTTCAGTTTGGGGAGGAGCTAGGTTTTTTCAGGCCAGTGTTAGGCTGGAGAGAGGTTTGCAAAGAGGTCACCAAGCTATTGGAAGAATTACTGTGACATTGCTGCAATTAGTGGGTTTGTCATTTTGGAGCACTGGAGTGACATTGAGGCTGGTTGGTCTCTTCCAGAAACCTCTGAACTCCGAGAATAAGTTTAGAGGTGATTATAGTACGCTGTATCATTTACATAACTTATCTATCAGTAACACTTCCCATATTGTCAAGTGTGTGTGTTTATATATATGCCTGCTGAAAGGATTGGGTTCAAAGGATAAACTCTGACAGTGATGTGGACTCTATTTGACCTTGTCAAAAGGTAAGTACCTCCTCTTTGGTTGTACTGCTTTTCATAAAAGAAAAACCAAATGCGTGCATGAGCCATTTCTTCTTCCCCTACACAGACTATGCAGGACTTGTAAGAAAAAGGAGCAAGTCTGATTATAACCCTTAAGCTTTTGATGACAATCTATTTTAGTTTTTTTTATATGCATTTTATGTTGTTAAAGACTTGACTCACGTTTAGGATAAAGAGCTGAAATAACAAGGATTTGGGTCACTGTTGATAGTCAGCAATGTCTGTAAGTGTGGCTTTTCACCAGTTTTCATGCTATATTAATCACAAAGTTTGAGAGCAGTGGTGGGACCTATCTCCTTGCCATCAGTCCTCACTGTGTGCCGGATGTGTCAGCACAATGCCGCTGGCAGATGGAAGAGTTGCAGTAAATACGCACAGTTATGGTTTAAGTGAAAAAGCTATGGGAAAGGAAATACATTAATCCACTGCGGCTGTTTTTTCTTTTATGTAAGCCTCTGTAATAAATTGTGAGTTTTTCCTGGACTTACCCTTTAAATTTCTAGATTCCTTTCTTGATTGGTAGAGGGAGTAGAATAAAAATTAAACTGAAGCATTAAAAACCTCCCAAAAACCAGAAGCAACAGAAAATTAATTAGGTTGCGCACGTGGAAAGAAGTCCTCTTCCATGTGGCCTTTTTCTTGAACACACTTCAGGAAATCTTGGTGAAGCAGATCATAAAACATGAACTCTGCATACAAGTGCATTATTTGTTTAGGTGTTGTGGAAGTGATGTTTAGGAAGTGCTTTAAAGCCAGAAAAGATCACATCCCTGAATCTGGGAAGAGAGAAATTTGATGAACGATCAAGTATGAACTTGATATTTGAAAGTATACTCAATTTTTGGTCTTTTAACTCTTTGAGGTTTTGATACTTTCTTCCTACATAATCAGGAATTTCACTGGAAGAGTGAATCTGATTCTCTTTTTTTTTGATGTTTGCAGTTTTAAGAACATTTAGCATATAATTGCTCAGGCCAAAAAGAAGATATTGAAAATTTTACAAAACTTTTTTTTTTTTTTAATTCAAAGGTATTAATATAGTTTTGTGTCTCAGACACCTAATTTTTGTTTTGATTCTTATGTCATGATCCTGTTATTTTTTAAGTTGCAACAATTTCTATATCCTGAAAGGACCTGGTATGCTAAGAAGGAAATTTCATGTGCCATACAAATTTGGAGGAAAATACCTTTTCCTGTCCCATTTCCCCTTCTCCACTTGTTGTAAATCACCTTTGAGGTTTATGAAATCTTTATTCCTTACTTTTACATTGACCCCTGCCCAGTGTGTCAGCAGTGCAGGATACCATGGTGGTTGTTCCAGTGCAGAGTCTCCAGTGTCTCCATAGGGTTCTGAGGGAGGGGTTTAGGCTCCTGCTCTCTGCAGATGCCACAGCTGCTGTTGTGGCATGTGGCACAGATAATTTGCCTGTTTGATGTTGATGTGCATGCTGCTGCAAGGGCTGGTGACAACTGGCTGTGCACTGAGGGCATGGGTAGCAGGAGCCTAAGCTTTCTCTGCAGAAGTGCTGTTAAAATGGAATAAAATGCCTGCTCAAAATGGGGTAGGAGTGGTAGAGGTGGGCACTGATCCAAGCCTAATGTATCTGCAAGCTGTGCCAGTTGCTTTTGGTCCTTGTTGGGATGGATGAAGCTGTGGGCAGAGCTCTGTGTTGTTACATCTCAACCCATTTCTTGTGCTCAAGCCAGTTTATTTTAAGCTATCTTGAAATATCTCTATGCTGCACCATAGTGGGTAATGTATGCAAAGTCATGCATTTCAGTGCTATCAGTTGCAAATTACTCTGCTGTCACGTGGAAACCTTACAAGGAAAAAAAGATAAATAGATGTAAATAATGTAAGACTCTAAGTTAAACTGTTGCTGACTTTTAAATATTGCTCTCTTGCTTTCCAGAAACTTTTGTGGAAGCTGGAAATACTCTAGGAAAAGGTGGCCACCTAAGGACACTGCTGAATTAAGCCATGGCTTATGTATGTTCTATTGAGTCAGTAATTTCATATCCTCCTAAGAGCTTGTCGATCTTCTTACAAGGGTTTGATGTTAACAACGTCAGGGCAGAAGCTGATGTAAAATATGTATTACACAGCCAAGTCATGCACAGTGAAATGGGTAAACCCACATGCATATGGCCTGTGGGCGCCTCCTCACTGGTTAAATGTTATTTTTGTCAGGTCTCTGGTACTCTCTCATCGTACTTACATACATGATCAGTTTTGTTCACCTACTTGTGGCTTTTCAACACTGAAAGCGCATTGAAAAAATGCAGATATTACCATAATAAGCTAAAAATCAGGAAAACTGCATCAGAGGTGATTTTTAGAAAAATATTATTGAAGTACATTGTGAGCAGAATAGCTTCAAGTTCAACTCTCAAAGCAGATTTTGTCCTTAGAAAAATATCTTTTCCAGAGGAAAATTTTGTATTGGCCAGCACTAGCTCTGATGCAGATGGGGTACCTAATTCCCTTGTGAAGGAGACATTGTAGCCATGTAAAAAGGAGAAGATGCAGATGTTTTCCTTGTTCAGATCCTCTCCTCAGTTAATGCCATACTATGCACCATGTGTGCACTGTGTCATGTGGATCCTGCAGTTCTCAGAAAGGCTTTCTTTAAACATACACTGCAGCATTCCAGAGCTCTGGCAACACAGATCCCCATCACAACCTTTCTCCTTCATGGGTCTGTTCTAGTGCTTGACCCGTGACAGATACAGAAGTATCTTAGGAATTAAGTTTTACAAACTAATTTCCCTTGCTGCTTGTTTTCTCATGTAAGACGTCTTTCCTCTCCTGCACGAGATGCATTTATTTGTTGTTAGATAAAAGGTACAATTTCTTGTTCACAACCACAGGACTGCAATCTGAAATTTCATTAATGTTTGCACAACTTTCTAGCACCATTGCATTTTGAGATACAAAATGTGAATCTCTTTTACCCCACAATCTGACAGATTGCTTTTCTTAAGTGTTTAATTGTTCTGTGACTTGTCAAAGTGAATTATCCCAGATGTTTCCATCCTACCAGAGTAGGGGAGAAGTTTGATCTCAGGAAAATAGAGCGAAGAACAACCTAATGTTTTGTTCAGGCAGTAAACTGTGGTTCCAACCTCTTGTCTGAGTGCCTTGTAGTCTGTGTCCCTAATGGAAATATCCACTGGCATATGTGGAGACTGAGATGAAGGATTATACCATGTTACTGAGTCTATTTCAGCATTAAGGAAACAAACTCCTCAGCTGGGTGAATAAATTCCTCAGTCTGTTGTATTCTAGAAATAACCTTCTATTTAATTACTTAAAAACATTTTTAAAGTACCTTTTGCTGCATCAGAGGATGATGCTCTCTTTCTGATAAATGTCCCTCCCCAGACTACCAGAGGCCATGACATTACTCTTACCCCATCTTGATAATCCAAAAATCTTCTGTGCTGGAGCATCTGTTCCAGGGTAGTAACATAGGAGCATCAGATAAATTCTGTGTTTTGTTCCCTGGTGGATACATTTGCCAGCAAGTTATAAAATAAGATTGTGTAAGAAAAAAGCATTACACCTAATCCTAATGGGATCTCTTCCCTAGGAATAAGAAAATTAGAAATATATTAATGACAATGCATAAAAGTATTGATGACTAGAAGAATGGGACTGACTCTTGACATAATTATGTTATCCAAGAAAGAAATCTTACACTAATCTTCAGAAAGTATTGTAAGGCCACTGCTTAATCCCTGTACATTGTATCAGAGCCCTAGG
>VZTT01067962.1:0-22494 GCA_013400855.1 Buphagus erythrorhynchus
GTTTCAGTTTTGAAAAAAACTGATGTACACTTTACAGGAATGTAAATGAGATTGTATGTGAAGGCAACTTCTGTCTGTACAGATAGTAATGAAAACTGTGTAATGCAAAAGCCAACTTCTGACATGGTCCGCCAGTTGCCCGCTCCAGCTTGGGCAGCCCCGCTAGCTCTGGGGCGAACCCGTGCCGTGAGTGGCCCCTTTCCGGGAGTCCGGGACACCCAGAATAGGGGTGTGAGCTATACCGCTCCTGAGTCAGCAATACTGGTGCGGGGGAGAGCAAAGAGCGCAAGAGAGTCCTTCTGTGAATCCAGGGGAGAGGATTATTGGAACTGGGGTCGGGGTGGAGGAAGCATCGAAAGGACAGAGACACAAAAGGCAAAGAACACGGTTGTGCAGCAACTTAAATAGGGGTCCTCCTCCATGGGAGGGTACAATACAGCAAGCAAGCAAAGCAGACCATGGGTGTAGCATCAGGCAGGGTTACAACAGCATGGGACCAATTAGGGGAACAGGTGGGTGGTGACAGTTCAACTTAACCAATGGGGTTCACAGGAAAGGGTGACATACATAGAACACTCTGGAAAAGTAGGAGGAGCCAAGGGGGATTGACGAGCTTAAGGGATGGGCTTGGGGTAACGGATAGGGAAGACTCTGGAAGCTAGGGAAGGGCTTGGGATGACAGACAGGGTTTGAGGTGGGAAAGGGAGGAACCATAATGTACTAAACCAGGGGGATACAACTTAGGAACAAACCATTATAAAAAGGAAAATAATAACTGAAAACGACAAACCACAACAAACTTCCATTTCTATTTTAGCTTTTCAGCATGATTGTTCCCTCCATGTCTTTCAGTGTTCAGAAGCAGTACATACAATTGTGTTTAATTTTGTACTGCAAAGGTCTGTTCATTATCTGTTCCAACTTTATGTGGTATGTTTGTCATTGCCTATCAGTCTTCTAACGCTTCTGCATCACTCTCATTCTGTATAAAACTAGCTCTGCATAAAAGCAGAATGGACAAAATTTTTTTCTTCAGAGCCTTAAGAAGCTTGTGATACTGGGAGACAAGTAGTTTGTGAAGACTCTATGGAATACGTGTTGAAGAGCATATGAAAATTTTTATTACTAAGGAAATTCGGTGGTATCATACGCCTAACTTCCCAGACATTTTCAAGCTGTCTAATCTCTGTGTAATTTTCCTTCTTTGTCTGTCTTACTGGCACAATATTTTTCCCCTGTGCTTTGCAGCTCCTGGAAGAAATGTACTGCACGCATTGCTATAACTTCTGTGCTGCTTGTCAGTGATTCTGTTGTCTGCATTTGCAGAAGTGCTGATATTTAAAGATATTTGATAATTTTTGCATTTTGTAAATAATAAAGTCACCAATTGCAGTCTCTCTTTGAAGTCTCTGGCATTACTCCGTAAGTGCTACACAGGACACTCTGTTTTGGGATGTGCCTAGCATTATAACCCAGTACCTTCTCAGGTGAGAGCCTAGCAGACCATTGCTTATGCTCTGCTGTCCGTACAAAGAAAACACGGGTCTGTTTCCCAGATGGAGTCTGTAATGTAATACAGAGAATGCGAGATGGTTAGCCTTTAGCTCTTTCTATGGTTAATTTTATCAGGTATCACTAATTTCTAGGCAGAAAAGCAGCTATGGTGGCATCCCTTAAAATATACAACATTAAAAATTATGCTTACTTCATACCTACAGATTAACTATAGCAACAGAGAGTAAGGTTAACACACAGCCACAGAACAAACTGAGTTCTAGTTTTTACTACCAGCCAGTAGTACTAGATGTGCTGCTGAATTTTAAGGCAAACTAATGAAATTCAGTGAACCATTTCAGTAAAGCTAATTAATATTTGCAGTTATCAGATACTGTTTTACTCTTGTAAGATTTTTTTTTTCAGTTGCTTATGGCTTTGCCGTACTTGAAATCCTTGGACTAAAATGTCCATGCCAGCTGTCTCACTGCTGTTGATTTGAACAGTGTACTTCTGTTTTTCAGATTATGTATCAACCTTGGTTGGTCTGTTGTTTTTTTTTTATTTAAGAAGGCATAGGAAATAATTTGCTGCACTCGCCAGTGAAAGCAGTGGTTGAAAATGTTGATGTTAGCATGAATTTTAATTCAGGAGGAGTCAATTCCAATAAGACTTCAAGTTTATTCTTTTTCTGTGTGTTTCAAACAAATTATTAGAATGTGCTCAATTTTTTTTTTTAATTTTTATTTTTCATTTTAAGGGTCATGTGATAATCTCTCTGTCCATGTTTTCCAAGCTGGGGAAGGCAGCACAGTACTTTCCCTGTTTTTAAGGCATGTAGTATTCCAGATTGGAAAACCCCTCTACAAATTGCTTTAAATCGTGACATTTAAATAAGTAAAACACCTTTTGAACTCTTATCTTTTGGCGTTTGCATGTCTGAATGCTTGTGAGGTAGAAACAGACATATTTCTAGTGAATGCGTTTTTTTGTCTTGGTTTGGCTTCAGACGATGACATTTTAAGAAAAAAGCATTGCTATTTTCCCAGTGTGATGGAAATGATGATACACCAAAGTAGTTCTGTAGTTCTGTGTTCAGCCAGAAGTGAGAGAAAGAGAGGCAGTCTCAATATCCTAGACAGACTGTACAAGCTAGGCTTCCACAGAAGGGTATTTTGAGAGCTATATCATCAAATTTTGTAGAATGCTTTGGGCTGGAAGGGGCTTACAGGTCATTGAGTTGCAACCCCTCTGCNCAGACGATGACATTTTAAGAAAAAAGCATTGCCATTTTCCCAGCGTGATGGAAATGATGATACACCAAAGTAGTTCTGTAGTTCTGTGTTCAGCCAGAAGTGAGAGAAAGAGAGGCAGTCTCAATATCCTAGACAGACTGTACAAGCTAGGCTTCCACAGAAGGGTATTTTGAGAGCTATATCATCAAATTTTGTAGAATGCTTTGGGCTGGAAGGGGCTTACAGGTCATTGAGTTGCAACCCCTCTGCCATGGGTAGGGAACCTTCCACTAAATCAGGTTTGCTCCCAGCCCCACCCAGCCTGGCCTGAACACTGTATTTGCTAGCTGTTGGCACAAAACAGTAAATAAACCTAAGACTGGCTTAGTGCTGTTGCCAAAATGAAATAAGCTGTCCTGGGAATAGGAACTTTATGGTTCTAGTGCATAACCTGGACTAGAACCTGCAGTAATGTGGAAATGTCAATAAAAGCAACAGTCTTCTGTCATATTGCTGTAGGCTTGGTGTATGTTCAGAATGTATGAAATTGTTAAAATTATACAGTGTTAGAGCTGCAGTATGCATTGTTTATGAAAGATTTCACTAAAAAGGTAGTTTTCCAAAGTTAACGTATTAATTTCCAAGAAATGGTAAATGTTTCCTGCTTTGTTGAGTTGATTTGTTCATTTATCAAAGAAATGGTGCCTCCTACACTTTCTTGATTTCCTTTTGTGTGGTTGAAGGACTTGGGTTTCCAGCATGGTCAACTATCCTGCTTCTAAAGGTGCTATTCCAGTGGAAAATAGTATTTTGATAAAGGACTAATTCCCTGTGAAAATCTAGTGTTTACACTCATTACAAACCCCCACACATTTAATGAAGATTGAAAAGGTTAAATGCCCCTTGAATAATATCCATACAAATCTCATTGGCAGCCATAAGGCTACATGTACAGTTCAGTATTTTAAGAGGAAATTCAGTATAGTAGGGCAGGGTTGTCTTGTAGTATATTGTGATAGTAGAGCTGTACTAAAGGTGAAATCTATTTTGAAACCAGGACAACTAATAAAATAAGAACAGCACAGAGTCTAGTAGCTTCTTTTAGTATATGCTACTGAACTTAAATATTTCACATCTGTATGACTTCCACCTTCTACCAGCTAGGCACTAACTCAAACTGGTTATCTAAAGGATAGGCATTACATTTGTTGTCAGTGTCAGAGTTCTAATTGGATTCCTATGAATTCCTACAGAATCATCTTACCTAGGTTAGCTCCTACACTGGGATTTAAAGACTCCTTCCCTGTTTAAAACCGAGCACAGATACCACCATTTCCTTGTGCAGCTTTCCTAAGGGTGTGGTTTTTACTGTCACATTAATCAGTCTGAGGCTCTGTGACCAGAGCTGTCTCTTTTCTATTGCATTTGATTATCCTATTTTTCCTCTATTTATGTAATGTATACCCTGTGATGCAGGTTCTACACCAGCTGAGCTTTATTTTGTGTTGTGGGTGTAACATGCCTGGAAGATGTTCCAGTCCTGCAGATACAACCTGCTAATCTTCCAGCAGGTTTGCTGCAGGGATGCCAGTGTATCATCTGCTCTAGATAAGTATGGGGTGTTGATTTTTTAAAATTTTTGAACCTGTTTTAAATCATTTGTCAGAAACCTCTAATAAGTTGCATTATTCCTTTTAGTGACATTAGTTTCTGTGTTGTCTGCACTACCTGAAACTTCAGCCTGTAAGCATTCTCTATGTTTTCTTCGTGTGTCTTCTTTAGGAGAGTTATTGCATGGTCGTTGTGGTTTTATGGTCATGCATTTTTATAATTTTAATCTGTCTTGTTACAGTTTCAATTTTGTTTTCTCTTCGCAAGTAATAATGTAGGAGTCTTCATAACCTACTAGGTTTACTGATGCCTTACTGTGAACTTGGCATTTAATTTCCTGTTTGTGTGCTGCCTTGTCTTGATGTCTTGTGATAGGCTGAGGTTTATGTTTTCTGTTTTCTGTTGTCTTTTTATTCCCTTCCTCCTTCTTCCTCTGCTCTTCCCTCTCCTATTTCCTTTTCCCTTGACTACAAGTTTTGGCGTGATAATTTTTTCTGCTGCAAATATATGACCCCAAACAGAAGATCTATTCATCACCTTATTTTTTCTTCATAGTACATCATAAACAATTTAATGTGATCTTGTAATTTGCTTGTCTTTTCTGCTCTGTATTTCTTGTTGATGGTTTTGGTGATGGGAGTGGGTTCTTGGGCAGGCTTTTTGCTGTCTTTTTGTTCTTTTCCTCTGTTGCATGCCAAATTGTCCCTGAGACAGCTCTGTTGGAGAGTTGCTGTCCATGTTGTATTTGTCTGTGTCTTTTTAATATGACAGTTCTATAATTCAGCTTTCTTATATAATTCAGTGTTGGTCTTCTCCAGATTTTTGACCACAGTTATTTTTCTTTTTTTAAAAAAAATCTTATTATTGATTCTTGAGTGAATGTAAAATCCTAGAAATCCTCTAAAAGCATGAACTGCTCTGGTCTTGTCTTCATATGTAAAGGTGCCACTGGAATATGTAGTCACCTTTACAAGTAACGAGTACAGTCTCAGGACATCATTCTGCCCTCCACAGATAAAGACCCCTTCTGCAGAGCAGTTTCAGATATAAGGCTTTCCATTCATAGAAATTACACTTTACATATTCTTTTCACTATGAAGATTGTGTTTGAACCATTAGTCTTTTCATGTCAAGGATTTTTTTTAATAGAAGGAAAATCTTCATATGTGGACACTACTTGTATTTCCTTAAATCTATTGTATTTTTTCATATTTCATCATGCTACAGAGTCCTGGTATCTGGATGCTGCATAGACCACAGAAGCTTGAACAACTGAAGTGCACAGGAGATATTTTTCTCCCAAAATTTTCAGTGGAAACAAACTTAGAGGCTTCAGAGTTAGACTAGGCATGGGACTTGCCCTGAAGTAGCAATGTAAGCTAAATACTTTGATCCCGAGGAAGAAAAAATGAAGTTTCCCAGCTTCATTCTTGAAGGACAAAGATCTTACCTGCTGCAACCAGTGCTAATCCATTCTTTTGATAGATAACTAAGGAATTGTTATAGTTTCATAAGCCTATATTTTTCCTATTTGTTGATGGGAGTCTCTCACTAGGTATCACACACAGAGATAGTAATATAAATGAGCTTACAGTGAGAAGACACAAAACGAAGTAAGTATTTGCTTGCAGGGAAGGTGAGAGTAAGAAAATAAGCGATTATACTTCTTTGAACAACAGAATTATTATTCAAATAATAAAGTTTTCTTATAAACATTTATTAGAAAAATCTGATAGAAGTGTTTCTGTCTTAAACTTAAGCCTGAACTTTTCTAGATCAATGTATCTGAATGTTCATGTTCATAGTCTTGTAATTTTGAAAACTTGTGCAATAGCAAACAATACAATAAAATGAATTGTTTTGTGTTTTCACAGTGTTAATTCGTGTGAAGAAGCGTTGCTTAGACAGAGCCCTTTTGGGGATGTAACTGCACATTGAGAAATAGTTGGCGGCTGTTCTCACTTAGAAATTCCCTCCCTGCCATTCTCACAATGATTTTTCTTCTCTCCACAGCTTGTCACCCTGGGCTGTGCTGGCATGATGGTCCAAGAGGCTACACCATACTTGAAAGAGATTATGGCACTGACCCCATTTTAGAAGATTTGTATTTTATGTTTTTGGCAAGCACAATATACTGGTGCCAAACACAAATGCCATGCCCTCAGCCAGATATTAAAGCTGCAAAAATCAGGGATACAGATTTACTAGGATTTAGGAACATTGCTTTGTACAAGGAAGACATATGAGAAGAGTCATTAGGGAACTGGGCTTCTGGCACTTAAAATCAGGAGTATCATGAGCTTGTAAACAAAGAAGTGTTGAGAAAGCCAGTATGTTCAGAAGAACATGTGTTTTGAAGTGGAAATTGTGGTAATGGTAATGCTATGGGATTTCAATTACATCAGTCAAAGCAGAGAAAAGTCAAATAGGCTGCCAGTTAAAGAAGAAAACGTGGCAGAAACAGCTGCTTACAAACTAAGATACACGATGAGGGAAGCAAGTCCAGCTGTAAGTGGAAGAAGTGGCATAGTACACTTACCAGAAGCTTGACAGAAGAAAGCTAATCCACAGATTATAACACCAAAACAAACAATTGGCTGATGAAGGTGAAAATTAAGTAGGCTTTCATGATGGTGATGTGGTGTTAATTACTTCATAAAAGTTAGAATATAATGAAGAAACTCCCTGCTTCATCAAACAACTGTACAAATCCACATGGACTGAAATTCAAAGCCTAAATCAAAGAAATGAGTCATTTTGTTGGTAACTGCCCAGCAAAGATGGTAACACTGATTTCAGTATCCTAAGACCACCAAAGAAGCAGCCAAGTCAGGCAGTAGAATAATCGTGGGCTGCCTTATTTTCCTGTGGTGACAGGTTGAACACCACAAGACTGTAAGATGGAGATCACTCAGTAGATGGGCCAGGGGCAGTTGGTTGGGCAGAGCCCAGGAGGGTCTGCAGCCCGTGAGCTGGGTCAGAGCAGCTTCCAGGGGCTGCCCCAGAGCCTCACAGCTCAGGGATTGCTCTGCAGTGGCTGCTGCAGCACACTCAGTGGTTCAGCAGTCTTCAGTGGTCTTCTAGGAGCAACTGCAGTTGGGCTCCTCAAAAAAGGGAACTGGGGAAAAGAAGCACCTTGTTAAATTTAAAAGGTTAGATAAGAGAATGGAATCCTATAGTTCACTTGAATTTTTTTTGGTCACCACCATTCTGGAAGCATTGGGCCAACACACCCTGTTTATGAAGAAAAGGGTGGGAAATGGCAAAAGAAAACCCACATACTAAGGAACAAGTGACAGGCATAGCAAAAGCCAGGAGATGCTCTGCAAAAAAACTGATGTCAGTATTAAAAGAATGGAAAGAATTGTAGATTCTGACAGGTAACATATAAAAGCACAAGAAGACAAGAAGAATTTTGAGGGACATCTAGCAGAGAAATTCACAAGTAGCAACAAATCTTTCTTCCAGCATAACAACAGCAGGAATTAAGCCAAAATTTGAAGGGCAAGGGTAGTAATCATGGTGTGAAGAGAGCACTCAGGAGAGTTAGGCCGTTGCAAAGAAGTTACATTAATTAATTCTTTTCATCAGCACTCACTGCACAAGAAATAGGGCAGATTCTGATCTAAAGTTGTCTTTTTGACAGCCTCTTCAGAACGTCCTCATGGAAAGGAAGTGGTACAGAAGACCATGCATGGAGCAAACAGAGCACACAAAGAGCAGCACATTGCCAGGAAAAGGTGGTGTTCGTGACAGAGTTCAGGAGGAATTCAAGCCTGAAAGAATTGAATGACTCCTAAAACATGACAGTGGTAACTTTCTCAAAGCTGCCTTGGGATCCAAGGACAACTGAAAATCTAAAGCCAACTTTTTAAAAACTTTTTAAGAAGAGACCTGGAAAAGCACAAAATTCTTAAGCATTTTTTAAAGCATGATGTCTGTATCATGCAGAATAGCTATCAAGAACAGAGTTACTTAATATCTTGATAAAATGAAGGGGTTTTTGACCTTTCTGAAGTCTTAACAACGGTTATGTGGATAACTGTGATGTGGTTGATGTAGTTTACTTGGTTTTTCCAAAAGGCTTTTGAGAAATGTCTTAGTAGAGGCTTTTAGGGAAACTGCACCATGCAATGAGAGGGAAGACCCTTGTATGGTTAAATGCTTAGAAGGCAGGAGAAAATGGTCAATTTTCACAATAGAAGGTAGTGACAGATGAGGTACTGTATGATCTATGCTAGAGCCTTTGCTGTTCAACACGATTATAAATTACTTTAAAAAGCATGTTAGCACTGAGGTAATCAAGTTTGATGATACTAATTTATTCAGGGTAGTAAAACTTGGTGACTGAGCAATAAAATGACAGCTTAAATTCAGTGTAGATAAATGTTCAGTGATGTACATAAAGAGAAGAAGTACTAATTTCACTTCCATGAGCTGCCTGGAATGAGAATTGGGAGTTATGATCAATAGTCACACAGAAACATCAATGCTCAGTAGTGTTCAAATGAGTAAATCAAATACCAGGAGCTGTTAGGAGAAGAATGATGAACAGAAGAGAGACTGGTGCTCTGCCACAGTGTAAATCTGTGGTTCTGTGTCCTATCTGTAATATGTTGTGCAGTTCTGATCTTGTCCCTCCCTACCATCTCAAAAAAGTACAAGGGACCAAAGAACATATAGCCAAGTTCAACAAGGACAGTCAGAGGCATAGATTAACTTCCATATTAGAAATCACTTAAGCTACAACTGTTGAATCACGATATTCTCAATGACAAGGGGGAAACTGTGGAAAAAGGAACCAGGAAGAAACTAAATTATTAGGGGCAACAAATAATTATAATCACAATAAAAATAAAAAGAGTTGAAGGAAAAGAGGGCAAAAACATAAAAACAAGGAAATGGATATACTAAAGTAGTAACCAGATTACTTCTTGATAGCACATTGAGGGCATCCAAAAACATGGTGAGTGCTGCTCAGCTGTTCTGTGCACAGAGGCTTCGCAAGGTGTATGACCACAATTCAACACTAAATACTGAAGAATTTCTTTTTAAATCAAATACAGTTAGTTTGATATTCATTTATATTCACGAATTTTCAGTTACTGTATGTTTTAACTCATTTAATTATTTTGTTGAAATGCAAATGATAAGCACATATCTTTTAAAGTATTTCAGAGTCCAGCTCCACGTGAAGCTTTCAGATGACCTTCTGAGACTCTAAACTAAACAAACCCCAAACTTTCCAGTTTAAATCAGAGGACAGCTATTTGAATTAATTTTTCTCTATAATCTTTATAGTATTTGAAGAATATACCCACTCAAAAATGCATCTGTCAGTCAGCATCATAACAAATCTTTATTTTAATATTCTTCATTATTTAAATAATAAAAAGTACCTATTCATCTATTTTCTGTTAAAACCCCATAGGGCTGAGACAACCAGGTAATTTTCCAACCAGTTCATGAATGCTGGTCTAATATAGACCAGTAGTGGCTAAATTATGGTGAGCTGTGGTTAAAATCACTGCAGGTGTTCCAGTTAATGAAGTGTTAGTTAGGTGGCAGATGACCATGACTGTTGGGGTCATGTGAGTCATGAGTACAGGAGAAGGAAAGTGTAAATGCTGAGCTGTGTGACATGAAAGAAAGACATCGAGGATTGTCCTTATAAATTGTAGTCTTTGCTACATTCAGCATCTGCTAACCTGGGCCAAAATGTACATGTGGAAAGCTCTGTATATTGCTTATAGGTCACTCATATTTATTTATAGATATTGTAACAGCAAAGGGCGATGGGTTTACGGAATTTAGAAAACTAGGGGAAAATTCAGAGTCAAACCCCAAGTTTTCTAATTTCAAATTCTCTTCAGAAGAAGATGAAGAGAAGAAGGTGTAAAATCATCCCAATCAAAAAGCAAACAATAATTTCGTATGTAGGTCCTAGCAGATGAGCAGTCAGCAACTGCAATTTTAGGGATGCCAGTAATTTCAAATAACATTTAGTTTATGGAGAATATTTCCTATGTAACATAAATGAAGTAATATCACTTCTATGAGAGGAACAAATTATTTTGTAATAGCATATGTCTGCACTCAGTTTCCAGGTATGCAGTCACCTTCACAGGAGCCTGATGCTGACTTTCTGTGGGCAGGGTTAGAACAACTGCAGGCTCATCTTCCATATGAGTTATCTCCTGGGCTACCTAGGTCATTGGCACTGAACTTCATCATTATTTTAGTACCAAAGAAGCAACAAAAATGTGTTCTCTTTTTTGTGGACATATAAGTAAAAGGATATGGAAAATTAAGGCAGTTTTTAAAGATCAGAGAAGTGTCAAGACATCAGAATTGTGATTTAATGCTTCATCGTTAAAATGCCTGTTGCCTCCTATCCTTTTCCTCGTTTCCTTCTCTTTTTTCTTGTTAATATTTGCTCTTTCACTGGCAGTGCATGTCCTAACAAACTTGTCTATTCTTTTGTTTTATACATCCCATTGCAACACCTCTGTCCTCATCATCCTACACAGTTTGTCAGTGTTTGAGTTCCCTAGCTGTCTTTTTTCATTACTGGTGATTAATCAAAGGTAAAAGAAAGTAGAATCTTCAAAGACATTGGATACAAAATTTTAATACTTTTCTACTTAAGTCAGTGTGTATTGTCTGATTTTTCTGGGGCTTGTAGCTTGGCAAAGTATGAATGCCTCTCTAGGGAACTTAAGTGAATTTAGTGAGCTGATTTTCAAGTTCTTTTTTCAAAGGATGTAGCTAACCAATTTTTTTTAATGAAATAACTGGGAGTTCATATGAAGTAAGCGAGCTGTTATCCCCCACGTAATTCTTGAAAATCACAAGTTCATCTGAAACACTCTCTGTTTTTATCTTTTGATTTAATTCTGAAGATGGCACTTACTCCAGAAAATATCAGCCCACACAATCAAGCTGAAAATGGTCTTATGATGGAAAAAGTTAGGCAATCTTAACAGCAGGTGTCAGTGTGAACTCTGCCTTTCTAATTAAGGGTGAAACCAATCTGATTAAAAAGTTTCAGCACCATCACATAATACTCTCAGTTGTGGATCTTAAAAGCTCTTTTATTATTCAAAAGTGCTTTCCAAATATTGTTCTTTCACATGTCAAATAGTTACCGTATCATAATCAGGCTATTTTTCTGCCTTTTCAGCAATTTTCATTAGCAGCAGCACCATAATAAAACCTTTGAAATCACACCTCTGAAAGCAGCAACCATAATAGTAAATATTTGCTATTGATTTTTTTTTATAGAAGAATGTGATAAATAAGTGATAAGGTTGATTGAAAAGACAGACTAAAATATGGAAAGACAAACAAAATACAATTTTTAAGAGATCTCAAGAATGGTATAGTCAGTAGGAAAAAACCCCAAAACCTAGAGTAGAAAGTCACTGAGGCATGTAATAATAAAAATCAATTGTCTGCAGAGCTGGCTGAACAAGCTGTAACACGTTAATGAAAGGAATTAAATTAGAATTACCTGGAAACTAGTAAAGTGGGGGGATGTTAAGGTGGACGAAATTAACACTTTTGTCTTTATATCCATTTAGTTATTCCTTCTTCCCTTCTGCCTTTAACCAATACCTCTACTCACCCATATCCGTGCTAAGTGTAAAAAGATATTTTGTATTTTTTAAGATCTTTAGAGTGCCTACCTATATTTCTTCTCCAGTACAGATATGGCAGCTACTGCATTGTTGGGATATTTAGTTCTAATTTTTTTTCCAAGAAGAGAGGCATAGAAACTTCTATCAATGTGATTGTTTAACAGCGTGGTCTGTGTGAAAGCTGAGGATAATCACAGATGAGGCATCTGTAGATTTATTCTATGACTAGATATGAGATAACCTCAGCCAATCTAGAATACATATTTAAGATAATGATTCTTTCAAAAGTTCTAATATACATATATATTTGTGTGCATGTATGCATACATTCATACATATATATATACATATATGTGTGTATTCACATACATACAGATATGTATATGCAGATGAGCAATGAGCAAGGCTGGAAGGCAGCCAGGTTCTCCCAGCTGAGAATTCCCCTGGCTGCCTGCTTTGGCTGGCACCTTCCACGCTCTGCTCCTGTGTCACAGAGCTGCAAGTGCTTTGTCCTTCAGCTGTACTCAGTCAGTGCATGTAGAGAAGCTTTCACTAGGATATAGAACAGTGTGAGAGAATTCTTTCTTGAGAATCAGTGATCCATAACTACCTCCATCATTCAGCCTCCTCTACACCCCCAAAAACTTTCCATATTTTTGGCTGTGTGTTTTGCATGGCTCCCGTGGTACTGCCTGAGTGGCTCCAGAATGGGAATGTATTCTCATCCTGATTGCTGTAAGGTAGAAAAGCTCTGCTACTCCTCCTATTACACATGGGGAATTAAGGCCACACTGTGTTTCTACTGACTCTAAAATCTGTGTTTGAATTCAAAGAACCAAGTTGGCTGATGCTGTGTCTGTACAGCCTCGAGGAGCTCAGGTATGAGCCAGTCCAGAGCAGGACTCTGCCTCAGATGTCTTTTTTGGAGAGGCATCTTGATTTTCCAGATGAGAAGCAAAGTGATAGTCAACCTGCAGGCAGTCCTCAGAGTGACAAGGCAGTGTAAATACAGCAGTGATTTAAAAGTCAGCGCTATTGCAATAATTAGGTGTCCATAATTTCAGCACAACACAACTAAATTTTATGAGATTTGGACTCAAGAGTGGAATCCAAAGCCCAGATTTTGGGGACTACACAAAGTGTCCAGATAACCCTGAAACATCATGTTCTGAGGAGCCATTTGGAGTTATCTCAAAAGTACCAGTGAAATGTTTGTCTGAAAACTCATTCTGTTTGAGACTTGCATGTCTATATTAGGAGTACAAGGTAAGAATCTAGATTTCCTCTGAAAGTAAGTACTTACAAGTAGGAAGGGAGCCAAGTAAACTTTGGTTGTACTGTACCATCTATCCCAATGGTTAGAGCATTCAGCCTGCAAATGGGAACCTCTGGCCTTTCCAATTTATGTCTCTTCAGCTGGAAGTATTTAAAATCATCATCTCTTTGGGGCTGCCTTTACCATTGGGGTAGCTGGTGATCTGCTTAAATGGATTGTACTGGAGGCAGAGAGGAAGCATAATCCTGTAGCCTAACAGATTGGACATTATGGACTAGGCTGTCAAGAATTTGTCCAAAACAAGAACTCTACAGAAGCACAAATTAATGCTCTGCTCTCTTGGCATCCAGGACTTTAGGTAGCAGGCACTCATCTCTGGTTACTGGTAGCATTGGATATTGGCCTATTCTACCTTTAAATGTAACTCCAGCCTGACATACTGCATGGAATTAATCAATTTACAGAAAAAACAAGCCGCACCTCAATCAATTTCTGAATTTAGTTGAATTTTGTGTTGCGTCTGTTGCAGTGAGATTAAAATAAAAGGGGAAGATGGCTTGTTTAAAAAGAAAAAAAAGGGAAAGAAAAAGAAAATAACCTCATCCATATGGATTTGGTTATCAAAAGTTATTCTAACTGAGTGAGACTTTATTGACCATGTCTTTACCTTCCTTAAGCATCCTACTTGCCCTGAGCACTACTGAGAAAGGGTGAGAAGTATGTCTATACCAGCAAATAACACCATTCCCAAGGATATTCCCAGGCCCAGAAGCCAGCTGGCATGGACTGACTCACAGGTACACCAGTAAACAAACACAGCCAGCCTCCAGAAAAGGCTGACTGGATGCAAATCCTTCGGTGCTAATGGTCTGTGGGATGTTGTAATTCCATGCCTGGGAATTGCCTGGGAGACAGCTAGTTGGTGCAGGCCAAAAGCATGTCGGGGACTGCTCTAATGATTTCAGACCAGTCATATTCCAGTGTCTGGGAACAGTCACAGGTACTGTTTAATTCACTGGCATAGACATAGCCTTAGGTTCATTGGTGTATTCCACAAATTCTTTCCAACTGCTCGGAGATGATAAGACTGGTGATTATTGGTGGGGAAATATTAAAAATTAAATCTTGGCTCAAATGCCTGCTTTGTTGTGGACTTTTTTACTTTTGAGAAATACAGATTTATAATTTGGTTCTGGATTTTTGGTCTTTTAGTATTTATTTTGTTAGTGTAGCAAACTTTGTAATGTTTCATAGTAATATAAAATAGCTTGAAGATATCTACAGGTTTTAGAATTAATTTTGTGGCCTTTAGGGCAAATTTAGGAGTAGGCAACTAAATCTGTGTGATTCTGAATATATAAAAGCAGTCTCTGTGCAGAGTCTTCTCTCTCCAGCACCTATTGTTTTCTTTGATAACTGTTACTTGTTTAGAAGATGTTATAATTTTAAAACTATCATTCCAGAAAACAGATACCTTTAAAAGACTTCCAGGTTTTGCAAAACACTGCTTCATTATCTTGTGCTAGTAACTGTGCTTATTATGTAGGAATTGAGTAAAATTATAACTCTGTTCCATATTAACTTGATACAAAAAAAGTAAAGCAATAATTAGGTGTGAACAGATTGCCTATTTGAATTATCTTAATCTGTTCATGATCACATTTTTAAGTCTTCTAATTCCTACTTCTTATGATACCTTAAGTTTTAGCTTTCATATTTTCCAGATTCTGTACTGCATTAGTATATAACTCTGAATTTCATATAAAGTGTTAGCAAGTTCTCCTCACAGTTTAGTTAGACAAAACAATCCTTTTCCAGCCCAACAACCAAGGATACCATTGCAGCTTAGGCCCAAAAAATATAAACAATAGCAAATTGAGGAGAGCAATCTGGGNCCTACTGCCCACTAAACTTTTTAGCATTTGCTAAGAAAGAATAAATAAACCACCCTGAATTTAAAAACGTACTTGTAAGTATACAACACATGAGAAATAACTGTTTAGCCTTTACATTGAATTTAACTAATTTTACCAATTCCTTTGTTCCTTTGATTGCAAATCTTGTATGAGAGAAAAAAATGTGAGATTTTTACCCCATCATATATTATTTTCTCTTGGAAAAGGAAATCAACTCAGGAAAAAGAGCACATCAGCTTTAACCTGAACAAAAATGGCTCCCTTTTTCTACAAGTTATTTATTCATTGAAATATCTTTATCTGGGTTGCTCATTATTTACAGAACTAATTTAAATCCCCTGGTTCCACAAAAGGTCAGACAAAAGCTTCTGCCACAGCCCTAATTCCCTAATGAGTCTCTTTGTACTTTATGGGAGATTTTTCAAATCATGATGGTAAAAGAGCAAGGCCCTTAGAGGATCACTCTGAGAATCCCATGGTCAGTATGTTATCTCACTTTTTTGTGATGAAGTTATGTTTGCATATTTCAAAGACAAATATTTGCAGAAAATTAGCACATAAAACTGTGGTGAGGCAACATAAAGAAATCAGAACACAAAGAAAATGGCAGCTTATACTGCAGCATACTCTTAAAAGGCTTTCTGGAATCTAGCTAATAGAACAGATCTGCAGTATTAGACGGTGTCATTGTTTATATAAAAGAAAAAAATAAAGCTAAATAAGCAAGAAGTAAAATCATTATTCTTCCACTGTGCTATATCTTACCATCAACTGAAAAAAATGTGATCTTAAAACTGTTTCTTTTTGCTTTGTTTCAGCATCATTACTTCATTTAAATCCTATCTTATTCTACAAACAACATAGTCTCTGTGCTGTGAAAGGATATTCTAGTCCTATTCCAAAATATTGTGGCACTATTGGTATGAAGGTAGTGCAAAAGGACATAAAAATATGTAGCGAACAAAACCAGGAATGATGGTTAGAAGAGTCAAGTTTTGGATGTTTTATCTAGATCTGAATTGTCATCGAAGTACGTATTCTAAAATAAATGTCTGTAAGTGTGGGTTGAGACAATGTGCTGCATGAACTTTTTCTGTGTTATTTCATTGCAGTAAACATGCATAAATAAAATAACGTGATTGCCAGTTTTCATGAGCAAAGTATTTCAATAAATAGATCTTTAGGACTGGGAGTGACTCAAGGTAAGATTTGTTTATTGTACACCATGAGCAGAAAACTGCAGTCTATGTCCTCAATGTGCAAAACCTGTGAAGTTTGGTGTTTCCTTGTAGTCTTCTGACTCTAGGAAATGGTATGTTAAAGAAAATCACCACATGTATGGAAATCACGACACCAGTAAGTTTGCTGCATTTGAAATTCGTGTCACTCGTGTTGTCACGTCTCAGACCAGCTATGTCCATTGTAGCTACTTGGTCCCGTTGCATCTCCTCAATCTAGGGAACTTCAACGAATTCTAAAAGGTTGTGGAGTGTTCTCTCAGATTCCCGCTTAATTTCGAATGCAAGAGAAGGTTGCAGTGGCTGGTGCTAGTTGGCTGGGTTGGAGTGTGGGGGATCTGTGGTTTGCTGCAGTTTGTAGTTCACAGTCTTCTCCAGGGGAGCTGGGTGACACAGGCAGCATGCATCTGATCCAGCTGCAGCTTTCTGTTTTTAATCACAGCTGATGGACAGTTAACTGCAGAGATTTAGCAGTGGGAGTAGACAATGCTGAGGAAAGTCCAGGGACGGTAAAAGCAAAGACATAAAGAGCATTTAAAAAAAAAAAATCTTTTATAGGGTAAGATGATGGAGGTACAATTTTCTCTTTAAATTTAGGGAAATTTGATCTGAATTGATCTCTTGCTCACAGAACTAATTTATATGCCATATGTCTCTAAAAGGTCAGGCAAAATCGTCTTTCCCAAACTTGATAGTTCTCATAAGTTACTATGTATTTTCACATCCGCACAGATTGTTGTTGACTCAATACGACACATCCAAAAAAACCTCCACGGTCTATTAAAGCCAGGCAAGGGACAGAGAAATAGAGTTTCTTTAATGCATAAAATCCAACTAAAAATGGAACAGGCATGAAAAGGACTTGATGCAGAAGCTGTGGGATACTTTCAAATCTTGAAAAGGTACCTGATGGAAATTACTCACTGAAGTAATGATGAAGTGTTGCCAGACAGAAGAAAAGATCTGAGGATTAGGACTGTAGCTGTAGGATTGGTGAAAGACTGATATGAAAATAGAGGGCAGAGGAAGGGAGAAAGGAGGGTATGCAGGCATTTGAAATTTACAGGCACCTATTAAATGAGATGACATAGAGAAGAGATGCATGAATGGGTTATATGACCCAAAAACCCATATGTCATAGGTAAAAATGAAAGAAAAGATCACTATTGTACGAGGAGATGAGACAAAAAGCAGTGTAAATCACTGAAAAGAGTGGGCAAGGAACAGACAGAAATAGAAGACTTATTTTCTGGAAAGAACAGGAGTTACCTCTAGGAAAGTGGGAAAATGGAGATAGCTAGGGAACGGAGCAGGAGAGATAATAATTTAATATAGAAGACTATGAATTACAGAAATGTAAACTTACTGGTTGGATGGATTTCTGAAAATCATCCAGTCCACCTGCATAGTTAGTGGAATGAGGATTTTTCAGCAGATGAACAGGTCAGCGATGGCTTTGTCTAACTTGGTCTTGAAAACCTCCAAAGATGAAGTCAGTGTCTCTGTCCTGGTGCTGTAGCACACTTAGCAAAGGCATTTTTTGTAATGTCCCATTGGAACTTCTCTCACTGCACATTGCTGCTGTTGCATCTTGAAAAACTGTCTGCAACTACCATGGAAAATTTGTCACTGCAGTATTGCCCCCTGAGGTAGTTGCAGGCCATTGTTAGCTCACACTGTATTTTCTTCACCAAACCGATTTCTCCTCACCCATGTGAGGAGTTGTGCCTGTAGCTTGTCCAGTCAAGTTTGGCAGTTTGGAACAGCTTCCAAAATGGAGATTCCACAACTTGAATGGGCAGCTTGGTTCAGTGTTTGACCACTCTCCCAGTGAAAACGTTTTTATAAGTTTCCATAGAAATTTCTCTTGTTGCCATTCAGGACCATTGCCTTGTTCTTTTTTTATGGTATATCAAGAAGAAACTTCCCCTGTCATCTTATAACATCAGAATAGCCCCTATTGAACTTCTTCTGTGCAGGCTGAACAAACAGGGCTCCATCACCTCCTTGGTGGGATGTGTTCCAGCCTCCTAGTCATCTTGGTGGATGAACTTGCCTCCAGTGGGTTCATTCTGGTACGTCTATATCCTTGTTTTATTGAAAAGCCCTAAATTTAACATGAGCTGTGGTCTCCTTATTACAACATAAAGGAGAAAAACTCTCTTCATTTGACTTGCTGGCTACACTTTTCCCAATACAGCTGTCATGGTTTAATCCCAGCTGGCAGTGAAACCCCCTGCAGCCTCTCACTCTACTCCCCAGTGCAAGAGAGTGGGAAGAGAATTAGAAGGGTAAAAGTGAGGAGAACTTGTGAGTTGAGATAAAGGTTTAATAGATAAAGCAAAAGCCATACATGCAAGCAAAGCAACAAAAAGGATTCATTCACCACTTCCCATGGGCTGGCAGGTGTTCAGCCACTCCCAGGAATGCAGGACTCCATCACAAGTAATGGTGAAAGCATCACTCTGGAATTCCTCCTCCTTTCCTCTTACCCCACTTTATGTGCTGAGCATGATACGTGTGGTGTGGTGTGGTATGGTATGGTATGGTATGGTATGGTATGGTATGGTATGTCCCCACCACAAACAACAAAAATAAAACAGATTCTAAGGGATGGTTTTGGAAAAAGGTTTTGGTTACAGGGGTTCTGAGTCATTGAGAATTTTTTGAGGAATCTGAATATGAACTTAAGTGTTGGAGTGTTGCTCTTCTGCCCAACTAAGAGGAGTTTTAAAATACAAGCTTTAACTATTCTCATATTTACAGCATTGTTTAAAATGTAGTGCAGCTGTACATAAATTACTTCACATTTTGGAAGCAGCCTGGCTGCAGCACAAGGTTGCTTTGCTTATGCAGTTCAACTTGATGTTTAGAAATTGCTTGCACAGCAGGGGAAGGCTGACATGGAGATTCATGTTAATTTCCACACTTGGCAAAGGTACAGAGGAAGAAGAAAAATTAGTAAAATAAAAGCACTGTAGTGGTGAGAAGAGCTAAATTTAAATCACAACATCTCTTCTGATCTCCTTCCATTATTTTTCAGCAGATTTAAAGTATTTAATACCTTGATGTAATACTGTAATTGCATGGGGAATTACAAAATAAAACAGAGATTGAGGTTAACAAATAAATGTCTCACTAAATGGGTGCTTTATTATGTCCCTGTCCTTCTCTCCACTCCCATCAGATTTGAAACATTTGAGTTTTGCTATGGACTACAGCGACACTCAATATCTCTGCAGTGCCTTTCCCTATGTGTTGTGGGCTCCCTTTGCCTATTGCTTCATGTATGATAAATACGTGCAGAGTCTTGGTTTCAGCCATAAGCACAAAGAGCAGAAGTTCTCAAAGCAGAAAATTCTGATGTTTAAGCAGAGCATCTTGCATTTTAGGCTGTTGCATTTCACTGATGGGTGCTTTTTCACTGCAGTGGAGTTGGAACAAGATGATCTTTAAGGTCCCTTCCAAACCAATCTATTCCATAATTTTGTGATTCAATGACATTCTAGTCCTGGTTTGCATTCTTGATGCTTCCAAATATGTGACATCAACATATTTCATGCTGCTTGTGTCACGATCATTAAAGAAAAATAGTATCTGAAATGACAGGAAGCACAGGCACTGATGGAGTCTACCCCAGTACTTATGTTTTACCTCCTGAACCATACATCTATAAGGGGGAGAAAAATATGATGGAGGAAAATGGCTGTTCAGCTAAGGGACAATGCTGGCAGAATAACAAATACCTGGGAAATGACCATAATTAAATTTATTATGGGAATTTAGAGCCAGGATTCTGACTGTTGGAGGGGTGTTATTTTGGACCTGTACTTCAGCTGAAGTGTGAAATGGAGTGTGAAAAAAAAGAACTGCATTTCAAATGATACTGTTCTGTTCATGTAGTAGAACTCTGGACTTTGTGTAACACAAAAGGCACTTGAAAAAAAGCTTTTTGGCATTTCCACATCAGTTTTAATTGGTATAAATACAAATATAACACTACTTCCTTGAAACTGGCTGTTTTTCATCTTAAAACAATAAATTTAGTTTCATTCCTGAAAGGGGGTAGGCAAGGTGGGCTTACAACAATCTTTATTTTCTCTGGAAAAAGGATGAGTACTTTTACCACGTCTGTCTCAGACACAGCATGGTTGTTTCTTTCCAAAGAAAATTGTGTTTGGGGAAAAGCTAATCAGATTATCACTCATTTTTCAGAGAAAGCCATTTGGGTAAAATGCCCAAAGGTATTCAGACTGGGCCAATTTTTCCTGACAGTAGTTAGTATGACACTTTCTTAAAAGGCATAGAATTAAATTACTACAAAGGAAACTATTATATCAGATGAAGCTGTTAATATATAGTCATAGTATCATGATCTTTTATCACTTTACACATGTAGTTGTGTCATTTATTTTTAAACACTGCACTGGGAAAACTGAATAGTGGTTCTCTTTTTAATAAAACTCAGTGAACCTTCAGGGTTTAACATCTCCATATAAATAAATCTGATGTGTTACATCACACTTTAGAACCTGAAAAAAAGTCTGTTATATTGTGCTGTAAAACATGCAAATATTACTGAGATTTTTATTTGATGAAATATTACTACTGTTCTATAAATGCTTGGAAGGTAAGTTTCTCAGTTTTGGATGTAAAGAAGAAATTCATTGCCTTTGGTAGCAGTGGTTAGCCAATATTAAGAGCCTTTCCTCATTAGCAAGAGAAATGGAGAATAGCCCAATGTTGACAATCCTGGTAATTTACAGGAATGTATGCAGCATCCTGTTTTCTAGGAAATAGTCAAAATAAGCACTGTGAGACAACATCTTTGTTCAAAAATCAAAATCTGCCTGGCTGTCGAGAAATTTTTCCCCAAACAGCTCTGCACGTCGTGCTCACAGAGGTGTGCCCTTGACATCCCTTGCTTTCTTCTGGGTTTCTACTCGCCTCATATGTATGCATCGGTAATCAGTCTCCCAGCACTCCAGGGACCTCCTCCATCTCTCTCATCTTCTTGAATTGCAACCTCTTTAGTTAGTTACTTAGTTACCACTCCCCAATGAGGCCCTTACTTGCTCCTTCCAGTTAGGCTGCTGAAAAGCCACTTTCTACTGCCCTTTTGATTTTACTTGCCTCTAAGTTACAGAAAGCATCCCTTCTCAGCATCCAAAGTGCCAAAATTCTGCATTTTTAAAAACTATTATGTGTCCTATTGTTTATTGTTGTCATATTTGCTTTGGAGTAACTGTTAGCCCGGTCCTAACTAAGCACTGGAGTGGGGTGGTGGTGGTAGGGCACCCACTCTTTCCCAGCTGGTGTCGGGGCTATCCTGCTGACTTACTGGGCTGTGTGGTGAGCACGCCAGCTCCACAGCTCTGGGGCTTTCTTTATCAGCCACAGCAATAACTGAGCATTTGCCAGGAAGGATCAGGAAGTTAAAGAAAAGGGACTGGACACACCTGGGAAGGATGGGTACTTTGAGAGCTCAACTGAAGCAGCCCACAGTAGGCTCTGATGCAGGATGTACCTGAAAATATGGAGAAAATTCCTATGAATTTTCCTATGAATGATTGCCCTACCCTGGATCAGCTTCTGATGATATGCCCCTAAACAACAAGTGTGACCTTCTGTCATGGGGCTCGATGTATTCTTGGTCTGTCTGGTTATGTCAATCCCTGTATTCATTTAGGAGCAGGAAAATAGGGTGGATTGCACCTGGAATACAATACCAGATGCACTCAAAGTAGAAAGCAAGTGAATAAACCTTTGAAATCACTTAGAAGAAAGTATTATTCTTCATTCCCTGCAGTTTGGAGGTCCAGTTCAGCAAAAATACTCAAGTTTTTAATGTACAGTCAATGACATGTTAGGAGAGGTTTCAAATTAATTGTCTTTAAGTGGTGTGCTTGATGGTGTCATGTATTTCTAGATATGTAATCTACGTTACAAAAAAAGGTTGAGATCACTCTGAAAATTGCTGTCTTTGGAAATGAATGAAACTTGCTGTCTAATGCTCTGCTGGATATTAATTAGGTAATCCTAGTAGCACCTACCTTTGCATTTGAACTCTGTTACAGATGCATA
>VZTT01067963.1:6953-26174 GCA_013400855.1 Buphagus erythrorhynchus
TATCTGCTTTACTGTGGATCTCCATGGGCTGCAAGGGAGCAGCCTGACTCACCATGGTCTGCTCTACAGGCTGAAGAGGAAACTCTGCCCCAATGCCTGAAGAATTTCCTCCTGCTCCTTCTGCACTGACCTTCAGGTCTGCAGAATTGTTTCTCTCACATACTCTCATTCCTCTCTGGCTGCAGTTTTTGTCCAATTTTTAATCCACCTTTCTTCCTCTTCTTAAATATGTTATCCCAGAGGTCCTACCATCATTGCTATAGGCTCAGCCTTGGCTGGAAGTGGGTCCACCTTTGGATCTGGATGTCATTTTCTCTGTCTCACGTGGGGGGAGCTTCTAACAACTTCTCACAGAAGCAAACACCTGTAACTCCCCAGCCAGCAAAACCTTACCACACAAACCAGACAGAGTAATACAAAAGGTATGACAGCATTATTGTGTAGCAAAATAACTTCTCATTGCAAGTACATTCTATTGACAGAAGAGAATTTTGGGTTAATTACCTGATTTCTCAAAGCTCTTAGCTATCCACTTTCCAGCCAGTAAGTATTGAACATTTGGTGATCTCTGATTTCTTGCAGACTTCTGCCATTCTGTTTGCTAGCCACTTACTGATGATTGTCCTGGGAATGCCCTGAGTTTCAGAACAGCAGTGTGTTTTCTACAGCTCAAGGTTGTCAATAAATTTAACAGATCTAGCAAGAAAAATACATCCTTGTTTATCAGGCACAGGGAACATGAGGACATCATCAGATTGTCAGTGGGGGATTTAATAGTTTGGATTGCCCTGAAATGAGCTTCTACTTCATACCTCTAGCCTTCACCTCATAGGAAGCTCATTAATGAAATGCTCCATAGCACCTCAGTAGAATTTTGGTGTTTGACTTTATTCTTACAGAGACAACAAAAATATTGTTTATAGGCTGCTCATTAATTATTTACCCTTGATGAAATGTCAGTTATTTGACAACTCTTCTACATATATTGTAAATAAATCTCAAGGTCTTAGAATTATAGAGTCACAAGACAATTAAGGTTGAAAAAGACCTCTAAGATGGAGTTCAACCATTAACCCAGCACTGTCAAATCCACCACTAAACCACATCTTCTAAGCATCATATCTACAGGCTTTTTAACATATCCAGGGTCAGTGGCTACACCACTTCTCTGGGCAGCATGTTCCAGTGCTTGACCATCCTTTCAGAAGAGATTTTTTTTCCTAATATCCAATCTAAACCTCCCCTGGTGAAACTTGAGGCCATTTCCTGTTGACCTTACACTCATTATATGTGAGAAGACACTGACCCACACCTTCCTCCAGGTAATTGTATGCAGTAAGGTACCTCCTGAGTCAGCTTTTCTCCAAAATATACAACCCCTGTTCCCTAGAGTAATCCTTACAAGTGCAGGGAATAGTCTTATCTATAAAAATATGTGTGCACACACATGATGCTGAAAACATGTGCCCTGCATCTTGAGGTAAGAAAAAGGACCATGAGAAATATCTCAATTTCCCTTGAGAACCCAGTCTCGGTCTTCTCCGAGAAACTGCTCAGCCCTGATGCTCTAACTTTGGTGTAGCTTTATCCTACATGAGGACCCTGTGCCCAAAGTTGTACAGCTTTTCCTACTCTCTCCCATGGGATACTTTGCTTTCAACAAGGAATGCTGTAGTTTCTGGTTTCTGGTAATTGAAATAATCAAGCCCAAAAATTTTAACTATTTAAGCCAACTGTTTCTTAGCTTTTCTAAAGTGTCCAGTATAGCACATAAACAATGATCAGAGACTCATTAATAAATGAAATGGAATAAATAAGAAAGAGAAGGAGGAGACTATGGAGGATAGAGAGTAAATAAACAGGAGGATAAGGAGCTTTATAGTCTTCTCAGTCTATTGGGATTCATCACTAGCTCCTGCAAGGTTGATGTAGTTATCTTCAGTCCTTTCCCATTTACTTGGTTATTTGTAATTCCACCAAAAAAACCCCAGAAGTTCTACTTCCAGATTGTACATGCTGACTTTTGAGGAGGGAGTTTAAAATTCATTACAGGCATAAAAACAAATCAAGCTGGCAGAATGCTCAAATATACTGTGCTGCCCAGATTTATAATTGAAAAACCCTCTGCTGCATGAAATGAGTGAAATAGAGCAGCTGAACCAGCAGACAAGCAGGAGACCAGAATTAAACAAATTTGTGTAAATAAATCTCGCTTATTTATCAGATACCAGGAATTCATTTTCTCTGTATTTGGCCTCTCTACCAGATAATGTGAGCAAATATTGGTTGGGATTGGAGGGCAGAGGGCATCCAGGTTGTTTTTTTTATTATTTATTAATTTTATTTCAGGTAGATGATGGCAAAGGCCTGTGCGAAGTTTTGGGAAGAAAGACTGAAAGGATGTGTCTGATCATGATTCATAATGCCGTGGGCTCAGTTCTCCTTTGGGATGCTCTCAATACTCTTTTTGGGAGCCTGATTTGCTTTTCAGATATGGATCACCTGATGAAAAGTAGATGTCTGGCTTTGCCTAAGCATCACTGTAAACATTACCAGAGGGTTTGTTTGGGAAAGTATTTACCTGGACATTGAGCACTTGTTATATATCCAATTGTGGCACAGTTTAGCAAAAGTTATAAGTACTAGCTTAGTTTTGATCACATAATTAAAGGCATTTTTTTTTTCTGTTGAGAAGTTGTGGATTAAATATTTAGTATTGCTGCCTCGTTAATAAGACCTCTGAAATTCTTGGACTGAGATTTTCCTAAAGTCCCAAAAACCCCCTTAATAATAAATACGAGGTAAATGGTCGAGCTAACCAAACTGGGTAATTATCCTTGGTATCTATGTATGTCATGGTGGCAATTTTAGGAAGAGGACTTGATTGGCAGCAGGAAGCCAGCCTTTGTATTCAGGCAGTGGTCCTTGTAATTTTTAGCCATTTCTCATTGAATTTGTATGACTTCCCACAAGCTGAAAGCCAAGCAATGCCAAGCCACTATGAACAAGAACCCAATTGCTACAGGTGAGTCTGACAGTTCATGGAGACTCTTCCAGCCCTACTACCCTGTTAGTAGCATGATTGAACTAATATTTCCTTGGGATCAACCATTAAAATAAAGAAAGGATTTTTAAAACTGTAAACTGTGGTTTACAGTTTTTTTTCCATTTGTTTTCCTCCTAAAAGTATTTTGTCCAGACACTTTCCCTGGGATCCTACTTATTTTTCATTTTTGCTTACTATGTCCACCAATTTTTATAACAGTGGGAGTCAAACAAATATTATAAGCTTGGCAACAGATTACTATATGAGAAAAACTCTGAAAGGTGGTTAAAAATATGAAAGAAATCTAATTAGAGCCTGTTTCTGAGCTCTTTGGCTCAGTGTAGTAAAACCAGTTGTGAGAACAACCCATGAACAGTCATGTCTGTCTGCTGAAAGATGCTATTTCAGAAGAAAATTGGACATTAAAAATGTGGATAGGCCTTCAAGTTGAAAATAGTTTTCTTTGTCTTTTTGGAATTGATGATACACCAAGTTCTGTGCAGTGGAGACTTTTATTTGCTGGTGTTTAGCCATCAGAGGTAGCTTTGACATTAATATTTAAATGGCAGAGGTAACCACACATAATTTTTTTCATTTACCCTGGTCATCTTGCCAGGAAGATGACAAGAGTAAGTACCAGTGCTTATGTTACCAAGTTGTAATCATTCAATGCTGACCATTTAAGAAATAGAAACTCTAGCTACCAGTCATGAGGAGAGTCAATATTTTGTTCTTCTTGTGCAGTAGCACACCTAAGAGTCATGGAAAATCCTCAAGGTCAACTCAGATAAACATCCAAAAGCTCAAAGGCTTATCCAGACCTAAAGAGTCTGCAAAACAAAGTAGAAGCTTTGTGATTTCTGGTGGATGCTCTCCTTAGAAACTTGAAAATTAAATTTATATGGATCTTACAAAATAACTTGAAACCTTTGTATATGTTTGTTCTGGAATTTCGGTAAGGTTTTCAAGGAGAAAGTTTTCACGCCCATAAATCTTTGTAACAATCCAAATTTGAAACCTTATACAGAGGCAAAATTTATCTTGTGCTTCCTAGCTGAGTTTATCAAAGTATACATGTACAGTGATACTAACCTCAGAGAAATCTCAAAGCTTTCCACTATTTAAGAGTTAAATTTTGTGTTTTACTGAGGCAGAAATGGATGTTCAGGGTGAAAGAAGGAGGGATAAATGTTTGAATTTGTTTAAATTTGGTATTATTTTCCTATTTGTAAAAGGCTTTTTTAATAACCCAGGAAAATGCAGTTTTTCCTCTCTAGATTCAGTCTCACTCAACAAATCTTAGCAGAGAATGGGATCTGAGGAAGTTCCACATTATCATTAACTGTGACTCCCTGGTGCCTTTCCCTAGTTCATCTCTCTACCCAACTTTTATAAATTATCTGTTTGGGAAATTACTTAATTGCCCATCTCCCAAGAGTTCCATGAGAACTATTTAATTAGTCTGGAAGGTGTTCTTGAAGCTATTCATTTATTTCATTTTATTTATATTATGTCTGATTAATAAGTGCTAGAAGTGCAAACTCTGTTCATTACAAGTCATGTGAATTATGTTGGGGTTTTCTTCTTTCTTACTTTTTTGTTTTATTTCCATCAGGCTGGCCAAAAAGGGAGACAGTGACTAAGGAGCTCAGACTTTGGAGGTAGAACCTGTTAATACTTGCCATGGCCTGCTTCAAGTCCCTAGTCAACCATTTCCATGATTAAATGACAGAACAGGTCTATTTCCCAGTTCCAGAGCTAGATGATGATGATGGTAATTTCATTATATTTTCTCCATTGCTTTCAACTTATCCTTTTAATTAAAATGTAAAGGAATGACAGATTCCCCCCTGCTCACTCTGACTTTAGTGAAAGTTCAACATCACAGGTGGGACTTGAACTCACATTATCACAGAGCAAAAGTTCAAAGCACTAAAACAGGAGCCATTAAGGTGTCAAGCAAGTAAGCTAGCACTTACCAGGATCAATTTTCCACTTAGGCAGCCCTTGCTCAATTGTGCTAACTCCCACTGAATCTATACCCACTAATGGATCAAAGCTGAGAGGCTAGGAATTCTTAAATCATTAATTACCAAAGCTCATTAATATAATATTACAATTGCACCCACTAGCGTTACCATGACAGGTAGGTCTTTACAGGTTTGCTTAATACAAAATTTGGTTTTTGGCTTTGGGTTTTCTTGTTTTCATGGGGGAAAGACTTTTGACCCAATATGAAAGCTTACCAATCTTAATACTTCAAACTGACTTGCAGATTGGGTGATCATTATTTATTCAATAAATTTGCATGAGTATTCAATGAAATGCTAAGCTACTATAGTAGTAATAAAAGCAAAGACAAGAAAGTGTGATATTTAGTGGCGAAAAGACTTTTTCTCATTGTCATATGTTCTATTAAACTATCACTGTAACTCCTGGATGAAGATAATCACAACTCAGTCATGAATTTGTCCTTCTACTCCCACCCAGATAAGCAAAATCCTCAGAATGTAGGAACATCTTATAGCTTTCCACTTTTAGAAATAATGTTAACATTATAACTATTAAAGAAAACTCTTGGTGAACGGCATGAGAACAATGAAAACAATAACATTGAATTTATCAAGGTGTTTGAAAATAGTAACAGTAGAAGATCCCTCTCAATTGTTCTTCTCTGTCTTCCTTTTCATTGCTCATTTTTGAGATGGACCTAATATAGCCACTGTAATCTCCTAAGCCTTAAAATTTTTTCATTGATGCAGTTAAATTGGAACAAAATCAACAATTAGGTGGAGGTACAACAGCATCATCAGCGGATTTCTAGATAAGGACTGTAAATCTCCTGGCTTTACCTATTCTCTTGAATCATCTACCTCTGACTGAAGTGATAGACTCCCACAATGCTGCAGGATTGCAACAATAGTATATTACAACAGAATCTCTCAGATTTTGATATTATCTAGCAGCTGAACTGATCCCAAAGGGTCATGTGGAAATGAAGGTGTGTAAACTATACAACCTATATATATATAGAATCTATGCTGTACAGTAAATAAATGTATTTTGCTATTGATCTGGTGTTATTTAAAGATTTGATAAAAAAAACCTGAACAACTCTTTTTTGAAAGATTTTTTAACCTTGAGATAGAAGTCCCTGTTGTGTGGAAAATCAGTGATTCCAAGCAGAAATCTATACATAAAACACATTTAGTTTTGTAATAGCTACATACTTCTAGACTGTGAAATGCACAAAATCTCAAATTGCAAAATAGCTGCCTTTCAAAAACTGGGTAGTGAAGTCACTTCTACAGCAAAGCTTCTCTTTGTATATTAAAATACTAGATACACATTGTTACACATTATAGAATGAACTGCCTTGCCATGAAAAAGAGAAAAAGCTTGAAAAAAAATTGTAAGAAGCTCTCTGAGCAGAACTACATTACTGAAAATGTCTTTGGAAATAATGTGGATTATAGAGCAAATGTTAGGAAGCCATAGTGATGTTACTCAGTCCTGCATGGATGTACAGGGGAGACAGTATGATTTAATTATTCACACAATAGTTTAAAAACCTGATAGGTATGAACTTGATGTTCTGTAAACAACTGACAAAATAATAGAAGCAAGGTTTTGATCTGTATGCATTGCAATTGAATATCTCTCTATGCAATAATTCATAACATTCAGAGGTTAACTAAAGACAACCTAACATCTTTCTGTTGTCAAGGTTGAGTTGATTTCTCATTATAAGCCATATTCTAACAATCTCACAAATACAATCAGTTGTAGGGGAAGCTGGTAGCAATCAGTACATTTAGGCTGCCTAATGCATTTCATTACGAGGTATTACAGTGACTATTTTTTCCTCTGAGAAGCAGTAAGGCCATTGTCAATTAACTGTCACGTTGACATTTTTTACAAGATCACAGGGGATGCTTGTGTCATTTAGTGCATTGAGAAAAGAATTTGGTTTACAAGGAAAACCATTAATAGTTGCTCAGTTTTTCAGCCTCAATAGCATTTTTGTTACCTTGCTTATTTCCCCGTAAGTAACATTTAATGTCCACCATTCTATTATTCCTTTATATAAAAATGGCAGAGGTTTTTCTTTCCTTTTAAGCCAAAAGGCTGCCTCTTTCATGACATTCTCCATTTTTCTGATACTACTCATTGTTCTCTTCTTACCTTTTGACATTTTTTCAAAACTGGGTAATAAAAAATGTCAAAGGAAATTTAAATCACAAAATCCATAAAGTTCTCTGTGAAAAGTCAAACTGAGAATAGAGTGGTGGCTGTGTCAATGCATGGCATTATTTTCTCTGCAGTAGATGATGAATTGACAATTGAAAAATATCAGAACTCCATTTAAATCCTCTTTGTATGCCCTATTTGATGTTCATAGGTGACGAGGAATATTGCAGGCAAAATATATTCAAGATGATCCAGGATGAAGTCTTTTTCATGTCCTCATGGATGGCAGTCAGTTTGGGGTTTTTCACATGCTAAGCAGGAGCTTATTATTACATCCTCAAGAATATTTGCTCAATTTAGGTATGGACTGAGTGAATGGTTAATTTGAAGGAAAAAATGCACTGAAATAAACCCACTGGTGACTTCATAGAATCATAGAGCAGTTGGGGTCAGAAGGAACCCGAAAGTTCATCCAGTTCCAGCCCCCTGGCGTGGGAAGGGACACCTTCCACTAGACCAGCTTGTTCAGAGCCCCGCTCGGCCTGGCCGTGAACATTCCCAGGGATGGGGCAGCCACAGCTTCTCTGGGCAACCCTCTGTTGTTGTGCCGTAAACAGAGAAGCACAGACTATCCCAAGTCACTCTGACTGGGGCATCAAACACTGCAGAACAGAACTCTCATCTGCAGTTAATCATACGCATTTAATGATCAATAAATGCTCTTAATATGCACAGCAACATTTCTGATGACCATTTTGCATTATGTGGCCTTGCTGCATTTTATTAAACAACTTCCACACCAATAATAATTCAATATTTATATGAAGTATGTCTCGGTTTGAAAGACAGGTAATTGCTATGAAAAGGCAAGAGCCCTTTCCCTGAGATGGAGAGTACAACTCCCTCCCCTCCAATTATTACAATTTTGGAATCAGGGGCGTTGAGGCAAAAGATATAGGAGGTAGGAATAACATTTCTTTAGTAATATATCTAACAGGCAGACAAAAGAAACAACAACAGAAATTGACAACAAAACAGAAAAACTATAGAAACTGACCCCAAACCAGAGCAGTATAAGTCGGTTCCAGCCCTTTCTGGCCGCAGGCTCCCTCTCCCTGCGCTCAGTTCCCGCTGCTGTGGGCAGGGCAGGCCCCGCGCCCCTGAACAGGGCCGGGGGATGGCGGCGGCGGCCCCGCTGTGAGAGGGATGGAGGAGCAATCCCCCCTCACGGGGTCGGTCGTGGTGCTCGGCAGAGTGCCCGGAGGCAGCAGGATGGAGCGGGAAGGCAGCAGTGCGATGTCCGACAGCAGGGAACGTGGCTCCCGGCGTTGGATTGCGGGGAGGGTGCTAGGAAGAAACACCGGCCGCCTTCTTCTGACTCCACCAGAGAGCGAGAAAGCCAGAGAGAGCAGGCCCTGTCCCACCTCTCCTTTTCCAGTGTTCCCCTTTTTTCCTCACCCCCCCTTCGAGAGAAACTGTTACTAGCGAGGGTGTAGCCAAAATTACTTAGCATAACAATGGGAAAAATTCCACAGAAAGAAAAGGGAAAAATTCAACCCCCAACAAGTAGAATCAGATGATCATACATAAAACAAGAGATATTTGTATGTGTATCTTAAATTTTATTCCAGTCTGCCAGCAAGTTTATTTTTTTCTGTTTTCTGGCCGCATACTAATAAAATTAGTTTGTTTCAGATGAAGAAGTCTATCACTCTCAAGCTAGGGGGATTTCTTTTTTTTTGTTTCAAGAAATGTCTAGAGATAATCATCATAAAATTAAAGTCAGTACAGGTGGGTTCATTGAGCAGAGACAGTGGTAGAATCTAATTTAAAAATACATCTGTAGGGTTTTTAATCTGTAAAATATTCCTGTAACATATACCACAAAGCTTAACAGTGTAATGATAGGAAGATGTGAAGACTGATACAAAACTGGGCATCTGAGGTTCACGGATGCTACATTATCTAGCTTTATCATTACTCATTGCATATTTATAGGCAACTTGACCAATATCCAAGGCACTTTTTTTTTGTATGCAAATAGAGAGTATCACAGTCCATATCTGAAAAGATTAATCTCTTTTGCCAGAAATCATTGTATTAAAGTTTGATTAAATTATTTCAGATGGAACTTCTGAAGGTCAGTGCCCCCTTTCCCACACATACCTAATAAATACAATGATCACATTATATAAGCAAGCAGTCTCAGGATTAAATGTGTCCAGTCTTTAAAAGACAGATTGTACCAAGATTATTCCATTTATAGTCACTGTGGAAAACTAAGAAAATGAATGTAATTTAAACCATTGAAAACATCTTAGAAAACTCTATGCTTGTTTTATTAATTGTCAACTGAACCTGAAAAAGTCAATATCAAGGCAGTTGGACTCAGACTGAAATGAAAATATCTGTCACAGAGATTTATCCTGACTATAAGTTCTGCTGATGGGTCTTTTCTCGTATACCCCACTGTCAACTCCAGAGCTGTGACTGGTAGCAAAGTTAGGCAAATGTCAAGTTAAGCTCAGCAATGATCAGACTGTGATAGGAAAACAGTTTGGTTTGAAATTAAAAATTTGGATTTGTAGGCAGTTTGTTCAGCCTATGTGTGAGAGGCAATTTTTTCCCACAGAATCACAGAATCAATTAAATTGGAAAAGACCTCTGAGAGCATCAAGTCCAACCTTTGACTGAACACCATGTCATCTAGACCATGGCACTAAGTGCCATGTCCAATGGTTCCTTGCACACCGCCAGGGATGCTGACTATACCACCTCCCAGCTCCTCAGCTGCTCTTCATCAGACTCAGGCTACAGGCCTTTCCTCACTCCGTTGCCCTTCTCTGGGCACACTCCAGCACCTCAGTGTCTTGCTTGGATTGAGGGGCCCAGAACTGAACACAGGATTCGAGATGTGTCCCCACCAGTGCCCAGTACAGGGGGACGGTCACTGCCCTGGTCCTGCTGACCACACCATTGCTGGATGCCACTGAACTTCTTGGCCACATGGGCACTCTGCTGGTTCATGTGTTCACCAGCACACCCAGGTTCTTTTCCACTAGACAGCTTTGCAGCCATTCTTTCTCAGACTGCAGCACTGTTGCAACCCAAGGGCAGGACCTGGCACTTGTCCTCATATGACTGACCTTGTCCCATGGATCTGCCTGCAGGGACTTCCTGCCCTCCAGCAGATCAACATTCCCGCCCAGCCTGGTGTCATTGGCAAACTTACTGAGGGAACACTTGATCCTCTCATCCAGATCACCAGTAAAGACATTAAAAAGACTTGGGCCCAACACTGATCCCTAATGGACACTGCTAGAGACTGATCCCCAGCTGGATGCAGCACTGTTCACCACCACTCTCTGGACCCAGACATCCAGCCACTTTTTAACTCACAGAAGAGTGCATCTGTCCAAGCCATGGCTGCCAGATTTTCCAGGAAAATGCAGTGAAAAACAGTATCAAAGTCTTTGCTAAGTCCAGGTAGACAACATCCACAGGCTTTCCCTCATCCACTAGATAGGTCACCTGGCCATAAAAGATCAGGTTGGTAAGGCAGGACCTGCCTTTTCTAAACTCCTGCTGGCTGGACCTGATTCCTCATGAAGGATCATGCCACATGATTGCACCCAAGATGATTTTTCCTTGAAAAGTTTTAAAAACGTGGTATTAAAGCTTATCCAAGACTTGTTATTTCTTAGTGCTATGATGCATTAAGACCTGAATCCTGCCCAAAGAAGTGTCTAATGTGAGACAGCACAGGTAGAAATTTAGCTATTTTGGCACGTAGATAATGAGGGAAACAAGTGGTTTCATGGTTTGTGGAGTCTGTGGTGCTCAGAAGTTTCACCTCATTTACCTGCAGAAGTTTTCATTGTACGTGCTGAAATGAAATGTCCTCAGTCTTTTGTAGAGGGAAAAGTAATCACTGCAGGGCACCATTTATCTAACCTAGTGCAGATGAGCAGAGACAGATGAACCATGCTGCAAAATTTTTGTTTCTCGTCAGAGACTAAAGAAGGACCCCTGAATGGTTAGCATGGATGTCAAGTTCTCCATTGTAAATGCCAGAGTTAGATGAGATTACTCTTATCCTAGTTTTCATAAATTTTACAACATATAGAACTAGCTTTTTATTGCATTATTATCAGATAGCTAAATAAAAAATGCCTAGGAAAAATTTAGATTACCATGGATTTCATGTTTCTTCTCTTTGTAAGGAAAGCTTTCCATAAGTATGTATTGCTAAAAGCAAACTGTAGAAAACTGTTGCAACTTGAGGGAATATTTAAAATATTTATGATTTAGGTGGCAGATATGTTTCCAACAAAATTGTTTGCATATTTCCAGCATAGCTGAAAGGAAAAGCCTAGTAGGGATCATTCTAGCTTTTTATTTATATCACAGTAAGTACTTCAGCAGCCTCCCCAGTGTCTTCCCTTCTCATTTATGTAACACCTGCCTGTAGTTTCTTTCTAAAATTTTGTCACTACAGTTTGTTGTCTCAAATGTTCTTTTTATCACATTCTTCTTCTCAATACATTTACAAACCACACCTCAAAATAGTTCTTCACTGGTTATCTCTTGTCCTTCTGCTCTTTTTTTTTTTTCCAGTTGCTATAATTTGGGTCTCTAAGGTGTATATTATGACTTCAAAAAGCATTTCAAGGCATTATTTGTCTAAAAAATATTCTACTACATGGAACATAATGACAGTACTGTGTAATATTACTGTTAATAATTAACTTGTAAGTACTTCTGAGCTTTCTGGATATTTTCAAGTTTGGCAGAATAATATCAGGATCAGGTTGTTCATTGATTACTTTTCTCATAGGAACAGAAAAAGGATCCACAGGAGACACATAAGCTCTATTTTCTAGAGATGTTTTATAATTTAGCATTTAATACCTTTCAAGAGATGAAATGCTTCATTTTTACATAATCAGAGTAGTTTCTCTTGGAGGTGTTAGATACAAGAATGATAAGGTTTGCCAAAATTCTTAGCTACCAAACAGATCAAGTCCTGTGCCTTAGCTGGTTGGTGTGATAAACTAACATTCAGAGGAAGGGAGGGCAAGTGCCAATGCAAAACCTGAAGTCAATTTTTGAGATGCTTTATGACCAAACTTAGGGATGAACACATCTAAACTAGGCATCCTCTCCTTCCTGTGTCTCTGTCTTTTGTATCTGTAGATTTAAATGCCTTGTAGTAGGCTTAGGCTGATTTAGGCTGACATTTGCATCCCATGTGAATGAATTCCCTGGAAGGGTTCCAAGACTGAACAGACCATGCATGGTAGAAAGAAGCCCCAGATGCAAAGCTGACCTGAGGTGCTCAGCCCACTCAGTGCATCTTAGCAAGAGGTGGAGGAAATAACTGAGGAATGGGGTATCTGAATATAGACAGCACTTTGAGAATCTCACTGCCAGAAGCAAACTGCCACACTGAGCACTGTGTCAGCTCTCCAGACACACAGTGCTATTTCACATGTCTTTGAAGGATTTTGCAGAAGGTCTGAGGAGCCAGTGAAGCACGAAGAGAGAGAGCTTCTCGCTGCTTCAAGGGAGAAGCCACAGCTGTGTGCCATGCAAAGTGTGCTAGCTTGGCATATAGTAGGATAGTAGAAAACACAGAATCTGCCAAAAGGATACAGGAGACAACACAGAGAATATATAATGTCTTTTTTGTCCATAGATCTCATATGTTAAAAGATCAAGTACTACAATTCTAATTCAACTAAAATTATATTATCTTATACATCACCTCAGTTTAGATTATTGTTTTCTATCAGTATCTAAAGCACAGAACTGATATAATTTTAGTGATTGGCAGTACTGTGCTATAGCCTCCCTCAGCAAACCTCAGTACACTCCTTGTATGCAGCTTAATAGCTGACAACATCAGAAAGACCTGGCTGTATCTTTGATGCAAAAACCTGCAAAACAGTCTAGTGATGGTAGAATAAGAGGCACTAAAAAGGATCTTATACTTTTTGCTGTTGTTTTTCCCCTTAAAAAGTTCTGAGGAAAGTTTATCTAACATTTGTCTTTCAATGACCTTTACATTTGTTCTCAATCTATTTTTAGTAATTAAACAAACACATAGAAATTAAGAGAAGGAGGAAGAAGAGTGAAATTTGGTAACAAAAGGAAAAAAGTATGATAATCCACAGAAATCATAAATATGGACAGCAGAAGTTATGCCACCCTAGTGCATGTTTCTCCTTTGTAGATTCTTTGGTTATTAGGTCAAGCTTAACCAACTCTAATTAGAAGCATTAGAAAGGGTATCTCTCTACTTCTTCATGGCTCCAGAAATTTAAAGGAAATTAGTATTTTTTGATGTCTCTTCATAGTTGTTGAACCCACTTTGAAATCGGGTTATTACAATTTAAAGAATTGGCAGACAGTCATGCAAACACACAGACACATAGAGAAGCACACGTAGGCACATACATACCCCATTAGGACATTGCATAAACTTATGGAATCAGGCTTAAAAAACACCTAATATGAAACAGGTTAAGGTTGCTTTGCTGATGTAAACCTGTTCTAATGATGAAGGGTTAATTATTTACAATCAGAAATGAGTATAAAAATGCACAAAAATCACAGTGCAGTGAAAGCCTTGGTGGTTTTTTTTTCCTTTTTCTTTTTTCTTTTTATTTTTTTTCCTGAAAACAAGCTTTTATGTTGAATACATGATTATAGGATATTTGAAAGAAAAGATCTAAAACAGAAGATTTTCCCTTATCATTGAGAAATAAAAGACACATAAAAGAACTGTAATGCCAGAGAATCAATTGAATTGAGCTCAGAGATAGTGCTGTAGGCCTAATAGCAGGGGACTGCAAGGGACCAACATGACAGGAAAGGCAGGAGAAAGAAATACTATATGATTAGATAAGGGAGACAGGTAAGATGGGGATTATGTGTGATTTTAGTCCCCCCAATAATTATGGAGAAACCTTTGAGATACTAGCTGATGACATGTGGCATGACAGACATAACAAATTAATGTTTTCTGAAGCAATATATCAAGGACTCTGCTAAGAATAATTTATTTCTAGATTTGTGATATTCCATCTCCAAGATATTAATAGACATATATGAACTACTAATTTATTTTACATAGTGTAAAAAATGTAAAGTGTGGGATATTTCCTGAAAACTGTTACCAGAATATCAGTAGAATCTGACTGATGAAATAATATTTTAGGAAATAATTACATGGGAGGGTGTGCCTGTATGATTTGCTACTGGAAAGGAAAGACACATGAATACCTAGTGTGGTTTCAGTCCCAGCATAAGAGCCTAGATTCCAGAGTGGCTGTCACCTTGTCTTGCATTTCTCAGTTTCTGGAGCCTTTTATGCATTTTGAATGTTGCAATAAAACCTTGTTACACATTTGAACTTGCACCAGAAATGAATCTGGGTCAGCACAGTGTAAGAGCTGAGCATAAGATCAAGGAGTTGGAAAGCTCTTCAGTATACCCATGGACCAATCCCCTAATAAAGAGAGTCATATAGAGCAGGATACTCAAAGCTAATTGTTCTTTGGATGTCTCAAAGGACAGAGAAGCCACAAGTTTTCTGTTGCACTAGTTGACCTCCATCACAGTTGACCTCCACCATAATAAAAACGTCTGGTCAAACACAGTCACCCAAAGTATAGGATTCAAATGATAAGGATATGGCATGGAGCTGATTCAGGGGGGAAAACAGCTATAATTTAAATAATCCTTAAAAAACTAAAACTGAGAACAAAGGAAGATGAGACTACTAAAGAAAAAAATAAAAAAGTATCAGATCCAAGCTGAAATGAAAAATGAACAAGGAAGTTCCAGAAAATGCCAGTATAGTAGGGAAATTTTGAAAACTTAGTACAGGAAATGAGCCAAAAACCCCTGTAAGGGTTTCATAACAGGCTGTGTACATGGAGAGCCTACAGCACAACAGCCCACAGCAAGTCATTTATTTATGCCACAAACAAGCAAACAAGTAGTTCTCATCTAGTCACTCTTTTATTTTCTTCTTTTTTTTTTTTTTTCTGAAGCAGTGAGAACTTACATCAGGTTATGTATTACATGAATACAAAAAGTTTTAAATGCTCAATCTCTGGTTTAATGGTAATTTGGTTATTCCTTAGTTTTTATTTGTTAGTGTAATCTCTAGATTCTGTGAACTTTCACATTGAACTTTAATGAGCTGATAATGCATTAAGAATTTGTTTACTGTACTTGATGCTTATTTCTCACATAGAAATATATGAAATATATTTTTCATCCAGCATTCTCTCATAGCATAGAAATGTCATCTTTTCCCAAACACATTAGCTTGTTGTCCACCAGGACTTCCAGGTTCTTCTCTGGAAGGAGCAGAGCTGCTTCCCAGCAGGTCAGCCCCCAGCCTGTGCTGCTCTGTGAGTTCATTCTTTCCCAGGGCAGCATTTGCCCTTGCTGAATTTCAAAAGTTCCTCTCTGCCCATCTCTCCAACTTGTCAAGACCCTTCTGAAGGGCTGCACAGCCCTCTGGGGTATAGGCCACTCCTCCCAGCTTTGTGTCACCAGTGAACTTGCTGCAGAGGCATCTGCCCCTTCATCCAAGTCACTGATGGATAAGTTATACAATACTGGGCTCATTATTGAACCTTGGAGGATGCAACACAAAGAGAAACAATCCAGTCCACTCACTTTTTAGGACATTCTAATCTCAAAGGTGCCTAAATTTGACACAGAAATCCTCTTTCAGCATTCTAGTTTATTGTGAAATTATCCTAAATACTCCAAAATGCCTGCCTTTTGCCTGCAGGGCTATTGTAACTTCATATTGGGTGGGAAAATATTTTTTCCAACCCCCAGCCCGAAGAGGAAGTTTTGTGGACGCACTGTTAGAGATCTAGGAAAATTACAGCCAGGAAAATCATTCCCAGGCTGGAGTTTCTCCTGGTTCTCTCACAGATCTGTTCCCAAGCTGATAGCTTGTTCAGCTTCAGTAGGGAGATTTTCTCCCAGGATGATAATTTGGTCAAAATAGAATGGAATTCATAACATTAGATTAACACCTGGTGCCGACCATGGGACTCATCCTGAAGTGCTGTCCCAGAGGCGTTTTCTCAGTTATCCAATGAGCTACTGTCTTGTCTTGGCTCTGTGGAAGATGCTATAAGTACAAATCATGCTCTCAATAAAGTGTCTCTCTTTCCTGTCTTGAGAGGGACCATGTAGCTGTGTGTCTTATTTCCACCGCTCCAAAGGGTTAAATCCATAACCCACAGCTAAAAAGTTTAAAAGGCTTAATATGTAATGCATATGTGTTGTATCATACAGCATCTGAGAAAGTGAGATGCTCAGCCCAGAAATGGCAGAATTGTGTTCTAGACATTACCTCACCTATTGTGACTACTTCATACCCTACTTGTACCATGTAAAATTGCCCAGCTTCAAGGGTTTTCCAAGATGCTGCTCTGGCATCTAGTGTCAATGATGCAGGTATTCCAGCCCTTCATCACTCCAGTTACCCTGTCTATGCAAGTATTTAGAAAAGCAGCTGTGAAAATTGCTAGTGCATTTTGGAATTCTGTTGCATTTGAGCCTCTTCTGGTCATATGAAACCAAAATATGGTATAAAGCATGTATGCACTTCTTTACACCCCTGCACTACAGTACAAAAATTTCCCTTTTTAGAGTATTCACAGCCATGAGGAGTCACAATTAGCAGCCCTGTGATCCTCTCAGAAGGATGTGGTTTATACCCATAGCATATGGGGCATAACATTTTATTTTTCAGGAAACTGTAGGTGTAGATTCACTTAGTATCTTGCTTGACACAAAGCAGCTGGGATTGATGATGGAATGAAACAGTAGATGCTTGATGAACATAGGGGTTTTCATATAAAAGGACTGTGTCCAATGAAGGCAGTGGTTACCCTAAGGGATTCTTCTAAGCTGTTTTTCTTCTGACTATTTCACTATCTGTAAATCATAAATGCATAAAAGATTTGAATACCAGTAAACCCAAAAATAAAATCTGAAATAAATTTTTAAATTATGACTATATATAGGTGTATGTGAAATCTGTAAAATAATGAGGCTTTTTATGTGTTCTAACTCCCCTTCCTCACTCTAACATCATTACAGAATTATATGAATCAGTTCAAATGAGCAATAGTAATAATTAAGGAGAAAATGCACTGGGCAATGGACATTGCCCTCCTATCTAGTGCTACATGGCATAATGCTCAGTGCTTGAATTCCTTTATTACCTGTGCATGCTGGAAATTATTGTTTCCAGAAGATAGACTAGAAATTGGAAGAGATCAAATCTTCCCTTATTGTTGAGATATCAGTGTAATATTTTTACTACATTTGCATTGTATGTGCATATCCATATCTACACTATGATGCTGAGATTAATTTAAGAAATATTTCTTTTTATAAGCCCTTCCTCTACAATTACCATATATACAAATAGTGCATAAGTATTTTTCTTTATACCTGCCTGTATCTTTTTATACTTCAGTACTTCTTTTAGGACATAGCAACTTTTATACACTGCTTTTTCTGTCTTGCTTAATTTCTCATCTCATACATAGATGAATGGAAAAAACTCAAACCAATGTGGTAAAACAGAAAATGGAATATCTAAAACAAGAAAAAGTGAAAAACTAGATGAAAAATAATGAAGCCCAGAGGTTAAGCAGCAGTATGACAGTAATGACAGCCAAGAGTTGCACTGAAGTAGCTTGAACCTGCAACAATCATGCTTCGATATTAGCTGACATACACCAAAAACAAAAGAAATAATTATAAAAGAAACAATATGTTTATATGAAGATGGATATGCTTATAAAATTAATGAATCATAAGACACATACAAGCTGAAGCAAAGGTTGTGCAAAACTGACTGAGGCATTGGCAGGATGGGAGTAACCATCTTCTCCCAAGAAACTAGTGATAGGACAAGGGGAAATGGCTTTAAATTCTATCAGGGGAGATTTAAGTTGGTTATTAGGAAATATTTCTTCACTGGAAGAGTAGCTAAGCATTGGAACAGACTTCCTAGGGAAAGGGTAGAGTCACCTTCCTTAGAAGTGTTCAAAAAGCAACTGAATGTGGCACTTCTCAATATGGTTTTTTGGGCATGAGGGTATTAGGTCAAGGGGTGGACTTGATATCTTACAGGTCTTTTCCAACCTTAATGATCCTATGATTGCAGAAAAAGGTAACATCCTTGTTTTGTACTATTTCATTCCTTTGGTTCTCCCTTTTTCTTGTTTCTGTTTTATCATTCTGTTATTCTGTTTTTCAGCTTAAAATAATTATTTGTTGAACTTGAAAACAGTGACATACATGCTGGATTTCAGCAGGACTACTGAGGGCGCAGAATGTTAATCGTGTTTAGATGTTCACAGCACTGTTGAGTTCTGATTGAGTAATTTTTCCTGTGAAAGGAATTATTTATCATGATTCACTGGTACATATTTTTTCCATGCAGTTTATTCATCAGTGCTTTGACGGGCACAATTTTAAGTAATTTTTGTCACAATCCCTGTGATAATCCTTTTGACAGGACAGCTACTATATCTGTTAATAGAGAAGAAGCTACTGACTCACCAGTGGATATATTTTCTCTTATTCAAGCTAAATGTGGATAAAGAAAAACCTCACATGTTAAGTTCAAGACTCTAAAGCCTCAGATTGCTCAACATCACCAGGGAAGCGTCTTTTTGCTTTAACAATATAAGAACTGTATCTGATTTTCCCATTATGATACACGTCATCCTCAATGGATCATTTTCAGTGTGACATCCTCATTCATATACTACTTACTTTAGATCCCTTAATTATTAATTTTTTTTTAAATTATGCTCATCACAATCTCTCTGGGTGCCCTTGTAAATTATTAAGAAGAATGAGTAATGGATGACTGATGTGAAACTAAATTGAAAGAGACTCAGCTGAACAATACAATGCAGTTC
>VZTT01067965.1:10808-29868 GCA_013400855.1 Buphagus erythrorhynchus
AGAGGAGCACCCTTCAAGGCAAGGCTCTATGGCTTTTGCTCCTGGGAAGACTGCTTTAACTCAGGGGGTGCTGCACAAATGGGTTTTCTCTGGGTTTAGGTTTTTTTGGTGGAGGGAAGAGGTGGGAAGCTTAGTGTCAGGTTACAGCAAGACTGCTTGTTTAGCTTTACTTTGTTTTGTTCTGTTTTGTTTTTAAGTGGAGAAGAAATGAGGATCTAAGTCATTCTATCTTATTTTTCCTTTTTTTCTTTTCTAACCATGACTAATTCTGGCTAGTTCAAACAAGAACATAATGAGGTACTAAAAATGTTAGAGCAGGGCGCCGCTTACACTAATTAATGTTTCTGTGGGAATAGTTTAAACAGAAATGAGCATGTGTGTAAGTTTACTTAAACCATAAGGGAAACTGGGTTTGTGTTTTTGCCATGCTCCCACGCTGTCTTCCTTTATCTGCCCCTTCCCAGCAAGAACTTTGCAGTTCAGTGTTTCACAGCTCCTTCCAGGGGACAGAGATTTCCTGGTGCCTGAACAAAACAATGATTTTCTCTGCAGTTTTTTTTAACCACTTATGAAATGGTCGGGCAGAATCTCCAAATCACTCCAGTTGTAGAAATTTTCATAGGTGAAGTGGAGGTATGAATTTGCACACAGGAAATTAATTTATACCCTTGCAAATAATGTGGGGGGGGAACCAATCAACCGACAACTGTCAGTCTGATCCAGTTTATAAAATATTTTTAGACTTGATCAAGAAAAGCAAATGTTAAATGGAGGAATGCAAGTTAGCTGGCAGCAGCAGTGAGAATTAATCATTCAAAACCAGTATTTCTAAAGGGATTTTATAAATACTAAATCTAGGCCTGGTTTTGTCTTACATTTTTCTTTCTGATTTCAAAATAAATCATCTCTAATAAATTTTCACATTACATGGATTGGGTTGACAGGTAGGTTGCATGCAGCTGTCTCCAGCATTTTGCTGGGCCATTTTTAGAAAAAAGTGGTTTACTATAGATAAATATGAGATTCTGTATCTGAAAACAGAGAGTAAATTCTTCATATAAAGTGGTGTGTCTGTGTCCTGACAAATGGCTATTGGCAAAAATGATCTCTGAAATAGCACAGCAATTCAGAGTGGCTTTCAGTGCTGTATTGAGGAGACTTGGGGAGATTCTTGCACAGCAGAACAGAAGTGGAGAAGAGTGGTATCATGTTGGCTTGCTTTGCATACGGTACTTACAAGACTTGTAATGGGTTATTGCCTCCAGTTCTCATGCTTGATTTTTCAACAACCTTTTTAAAGCACAGAAAAGATTTAGAGAAACCCCACTAAAATGCTCTAGATGCTGGGAAAAGTCCCCTAGGGAGAAAATTAGAGAGCGGAACAAAAAGGATTGAAACGGGCTTAATTGCAGCATGCTTCCACAGGAGGAAAATGTCTGCTTCCAAGGGACTTTTAATATAGCTGGAATGCCTGGAGAAGGCATCACCAACTGTGAGTTGCAGTTAGACATCCCAGAAGGGACAGGAGGCAGTACTTTTGATGGTATGTGTGAATAATAACCATTAAGCTCAAAGAGAAATGAAGGCTTCCTTCTGCAATTCCAAATTGTGATTCTCTCCTGGAGAAAGTACTTAGAGAGGCACAACTCACTGAGTATCATCTAGGGGCAACAGCATGAAATTCTGAATCTTCTGGTTTAATGTGAAATGAGACAAATGACTTGGTTGTCCACTAACCTACTTCAATTCTATTGAACTGAAAACTACCCTGTATTTTCTTTTAAATATGTTACCTAGGATGGGTTTTTTTAAAGTAAATTGCAACTGGTTTTAAAAACACCCTGTATTTATTACATTTAGATCTGTTATATAAGATTTTTCCATAACAGGGCTCTCTTCTGTAGTATTTTGAGTTTATTGTTGACTGTAATGTTCCTTGAACATATTGAGAGCTGCTTGTTCTTTTCTTCCTTTCTTTTATATGCTGTTCACACTTTCTTGGAAAATATTTGGGTCAGAGACTTATATGCAGCTTGGAGTTTACCAAGTTTCTTCATAAAAATTGACTGTTGCTCTCTCATAAATCACATGCTCAGACTTTAATCGAGGGATTTGAAGATATCCCTGTGTTATGGCTAGGCACTTCTTGCTAACTGTATTATAGAACTGAGTATAAATAAAATGCCATATTACAAAGTTTTGGTGTTCTGTTTTGGCTGCTGTTAAGTTGCTGGTGAGGGGGATTGTTGTATAATCCTTTTGATGAGGCTTCCACAAATGCATATTCTGGTTTCAGTCAAGGTGTTTTTCTGAAGATGGGGGAAAAAAAAGCAGAAGAGCGTGCCTAAATCTGCTAGCCTGAATTGCAGTGTGTTTGCTTCCATCAGTTCTGATGCTGTGCAAAACTGACCATCTGTGCCTGCTTCCTCTAACACCTGTGTTTAATCTTCAGATCTCTGATGGCCAAGGAGATGAGCGCTCAGAGTCCCCCTATGAAAGTGCTGATGAGACTCAGACTGAAGTGTCTATATCATCCAAAAAATCTGAGCGAGGAGCAGGAACAAAAAAAGAATATGTGTGTCAGGTGAGAGACATTAGCTGGGCTGTGTTTCCCAAGCTTTCCTAGAAAACGTCTTTTTAAATATGAAAATGACAATATTAGACCAGAAACAGGTTTATCATGTGTGTCTGAGATGTCTGTTGCTGATGAGGTTGCCATGGCAGTAAATGGGATTTTTAATACCTAATTATTTTTTTTCTTGACCTCCAGTAAATGACTTAGCCTTTCTGCTTGAGTTTCCATGTCTGTCAGATAAGCATAATTAGTAGCTCAGAAGAAGCACATGAGTGTTGCCAGGTGACTGGTCAGATGATGCAGAAGAGCTGCTGGTTTCTCTGTTAGTGCAGAGGAGGAAGCCCAGGCCAGTGGGGTTTGTGCTCTGCATGCAGCAGGGATGGCAGCACTGCCCTGCTGTGTGTGGGTGGGAGGTGACTGAGAGCAAGAACGTTTCCTCAGACTGTTCTAGAAGGGCTCTTAGGCTATGAAATGATAACACCATCCAAGTGGACAGATCTAATTTGTTTCTGGGAGACTGGGCAAGCAGTTACATTTCCGTTTTTTGTACATAGTGGGGATGAGGTTGTGTCTGTCTATAAATGTTGGGTAATCCTTAAATTCTGCCAGCACTGTTGCTTGGTTCATTTTTAGTTGTGCATGTGTCACTGCTAATCACTCAGGCATAGAAGTATCGTGCCAGCAGGGCTGATTTCCTTTTGCCAAGGACAAGGAAAGGAAGGATGCTTTTTAACCCTACTCAGATGCATCAGTGTGCTAGGGAATATTTCTTACAGCTTTTTTTTCTATTCCTTTTTTTCTGTCAGGTTGTATTTACTCCTGAACCATGGTCTGAGAGGGATATTTCTAGTGGTGTAATGATTCTGTTACCTATTTCAACTTGAAGCCAGGGCATGTGACGATGCTTGTAAAGTTATCTTTCACTTGTTAAATTTGATTTCAACAATGGGAGAAGATATTTTTAGGAGCAGTATATGAAAAGGAATAAAGAAAACAGTTTTTTTCCACATATGAACTTTTCTTTAACATTCAATGCCTTTGTGTTGTAAAAGCTGTGTGAAAAAACAGGTGATCTCCTACTGTGTGAAGGACTTTGCTATCGAGCTTTTCATGTAAGCTGCCTTGGGCTCTCTGGAAGACCAGCAGGAAAATTCATTTGTAGTGAATGTACATCAGGCAAGTTTGTCCCTTTCTATTAATTTAAACAAAAAAAAAAGTTATAGTTTTCCTGTATATTGTTCTAGGACATCCTCCTGGACAGAGTGTATCCTCAGAGAACCTTTATTTATCCTTTGGGACCTGACAGGGTGGGACTTCATAGAGTACCATAAGTGTGCCATGTTTTACAAAGTTCACCCTGTTTTCAGTGAGAACTCTCTTGCAATGTGGCTAATTTAATCAGAATTCCATTGCCTTAATAACTGCAGATTATTTGCTTTCTGAGTACAATTACAGATGAGGTTTAAGTCTGTCACAAAGACTTATGAAATCCTAGAAAAAGGAGCAGCAAAGTGAAACATTTTAAGTTCTTTTTTCAGTCCTTTGTGTGTTTGTATCAGTCTTATGCTTTTCCTGTTAAAAGACTACCTTATTGCTATTAATTTCATTTGCTTTTAATCCTGTAATAACTGCTTGGAAGATCTTAATCTGAAACCTGTACATAAGATTTGCATTCTTGCTCACAAGCTCATTTCAGTACATGCAGTAGACCTTGTTGGAACTGCTGCTTCAAAATAAAACTCTTCCAACTAGCCCAGAAAAAAGATGAGAGGATGCTTGTCTTTGGTTTGTGGTCCTGCTTCAAATTTCAGAAGACCACAGACAAGCCATCATCCTATTTCATTGGTTTAAAAAAATTTAAGAACAAAAAATTCTTACTTGTCCTGGCATACTGAGGCTTATAAATAAGAACATAAAATCAGGTTGGTGAGGCTTTCGGTGTTGTGTACACTTCAACTGCAAATGGGTTTGCTTTGTAACTTTATTTTTTTTGTATCTGAGCAGATCAGTGTTTAATACTGAAGAGATAAGTAAATAGATTGCTGCACCAAGTAATGCAATTTGATTTGTTGAAAAAAACTTCCTCCACACTACAAAAGCAGCTCCCTCATACATAACATAAAGGTGTGAGTGAAGTGTTTTAAATTCATGTGTTTGGATATTACATTCTGTTTATTATTTTGCCATTAGGTCTGCACACCTGTTTCGTGTGTAAGGAGAGAAAAGCAGATGTGAAACGCTGTGTTGTGTCTCACTGTGGAAAATTCTACCACGAAGCTTGTGTGAAAAAATTTCATCTCACTGTGTTTGAGAACAGGGGGTTTCGATGTCCTCTCCACAGCTGCCTCAGTTGTCATGTTAGTAACCCCTCACATCCACGAATTTCAAAAGGTAGTTTCATTTTACGTTTTTATGACTGATGAATTCATTTTATTTATGGTATGTTAAGGAATGTGTCCATTTGAGAGGTGCTAGCTGCAGTTTTGTTAGGCATGGACAAAATGGACTATCAATTGATTCAGAATTTTTAAAAAAGTAGTAATAGATTTAGTCAGCTTTAGTATGTACTCTTTTTTTAGCAAGCTTTCAGTTAACCATAGTTAACCATGTTTTCTTCTCAAGAGAGAATGAAATCTAGAATGTATAGATGATGAGGAGAGAGGCAAAGCAGTGAGGGCAGGACCTGAGAAGCTATAAACACTGTAGCAAGGCTCAATGAACGTGGAGACATTTTGATTCTGTGCAGGTTTTTAGCTTTGGGCAACATTTGCAGACAAAATTACATGGCTCAGGAAGAGCTGGTGCATCATCAAAATCTTAGAGTGCTTCAAATTGTAGGTGTAGGGTTCTCTAAAACCCTTATTAATCCAGTATTGTTGCAAATATACAAGCACTGAAAACGTAATGGCTGGAGTTTTGTGTTAGCACTACCATCTTTTGCTAAAATAACGAGTCAGTTTTGTGCCACAGTAACTCAGCAGCGTTGTGCTTTGCCACAAGCCAGTTTTGCCCAGGGTAAGGAGCAGTGCTGTGCTGTGCTTTGCAGGGAAGATGATGCGCTGCGTGCGCTGCCCCGTCGCGTACCACGCCGGCGACGTTTGCATCGCCGCGGGATGCGCCGTCATCGCCTCCAACAGCATCGTGTGCACCAACCACTTCACTGCCACCAAGGGGAAGAGCCACCACGCCCATGTCAATGTCAGCTGGTGCTTTGTGTGCTCCAAAGGTGAACCCATTTGGCCTCAAAACATTTTGTTCTTCAGCTTAAGTGTTTTTCTAATCTGTTCATAGCAAATCGTTTGAAATGTGGCTTTGTTAGATTTTGCTGTATGTCAAGTTGGCTTATGCTGCTTCAGGATTTTAAATATCCTTTTTTTTTTTTTAATTAAAGAATGTTTTTACTTGGGTTTTTTCCAACAGCCAGAAGCCTGATTTAATTCTTTACAAGAGACACCTAATGAGTATTTTTCTGTTCTTCCCCCTGTGTTCAATGTACTAAAGCTTTTTGTGTTTCTTTATTGCTAATATGTAATATTACACCGTAAATATTTTAAGAGTTGCTTTTAGTTTAGCAGCAGACTGCAAATTGAATCAGTATTAGTTGTTGCTGGGCTTGCCACTAATTAAGGGTGTTCTGTTTTATCTTGTACAATAAATCTGTTCCTTATTGAGAACCACAAAATGCATAATGCTGATTAAACTTGTAGCAGTGAAACTTTACCTGATTTGTTAACAAATTAACATGCAGCATAGCAGCTTTTAAGCTGCAGCCAACTTTCCACTTGATAATTCATGGAACAAACCAATGATGTTGTTCCTTCTGCCCCCCAAGGGGGGGAAAAAAACCCCGAAATCATAACAAAAATCTGTTGTGGTTACAATTTTTCTTACATAGAAATGTTAATATATATTAAAACTATGTTAAACATATTGCAGTCATTAAAGTACAGCAAAGTAATTATAATATGTGCATTATTCTGGCATTTTTATCACCAGCTTGCTTGTTATTTTGCATGTGTTAGCAACCCAAGTCTGCCAGGCATTCAGATTAGTCAGGACCCTTAGGCTGCTGTACCCAGCTAAGTGACATGTGTATTTGTTGCTGAGGGTCAGCATGTTTTAACCATTTATTTTCTAATTGAACCTACCACATGTGTGTTACTTCTAACCTGTCTGGAATGCAAAACTTAGACTTTGATTTTGATGTTTTCTAACCTCTTTCCTTTTTCTGTGTCTCTGCAGGTGGAAGTTTGCTGTGCTGTGAGTCCTGCCCAGCAGCCTTTCACCCCGACTGCTTGAACATTGAAATGCCAGATGGGAGCTGGTACTGCAATGACTGCAGGGCGGGCAAGAAGCTCCATTTCCAGGATATTATTTGGGTTAAACTGGGAAATTACAGGTCTGATGAAGGAATTTGTGTTGTTTTACAGTACTGGCATGTTTAAGGATCATACAACTGGTTGCTCCTGTAGGCCAGCCTTGCTGCACTCTGATTTCTGACTCCTCTCTGAACTAGGGACCTCACCTCCTTGCAAGCTTCAGGTTCAAAGACTTGCAGCTTTGCTGTTGCTCTTGGCCAAGGCATTACCCATACAGGACTCCTTGAGTCTTCTGACTTCTGCCTCCAGTGAATGAGCTTTCAACCCCTCTTTACATCAGAGATCTCTGCCAATAAATTGGTGTAACTGGTAATTGGCTAAATTACTCCCTCGCAGGCTGGGACATCACTCAGGTTGTTGATGTTTCACATTTGGATGAGATTTGAGTGAGATAGAGGTAGCTGGGGGTTATCCTTGAAACATTAATAGGTGTCATCAACCTTCTCTTGATCTTTGACAATTACAGTATTTGCAGGTCTTGTAAAGGTAGTGGTTTTGCTACCCAGACACCAGGAGTCCTGTGTGTGTGCTGGCCTTGCAGGCAGGGGAAGTCCCACAGATCTGAGTGTCACGCTTTCATTTTCTAGTCTTCTGTCACTCTACTAAGAGAGGGGAGGAAAGGATTTTAAATCCTCTTGGATCTTGGAAAAAATAATCAGTTACTGCTATTTCAAGTGATTTTCTTAAACTGTCTCTTGCAGAAAGAGCTTGACTAAAATGCTGTATTTTTTTATTTGTACTTCTGTGCTAGATGGTGGCCTGCAGAAGTTTGCCATCCGAAAAACGTTCCCCCAAATATCCAGAAAATGAAGCATGAAATCGGAGAATTTCCTGTGTTTTTCTTTGGTTCTAAGGATTACTATTGGACGCACCAAGCACGGGTGTTCCCTTACATGGAGGGAGACAGAGGGAGTAGATACCAGGGGATCAAAGGAATTGGAAAAGTCTTCAAAAATGGTACGTAGCTAAAAATAAACAAAAATAATCCTAGGATATGCATGCTCTGCTTTCTTCACACATAGCCTTGGGTTTTGAACATTTGTTTTACAATACTGAATTAAAGAAATTTGTGTTGTCCTGGGCAGCAGTCACTAATACTGTCTTTGCATGAAAACATTATTTTAATGTCTTGGGAAAGACTGACATCTAACTGAAATTATATCTGATGATTTTTACTTTCTGGAAAGCTTAAAAAAAGACTAAGAGAGCAGACTCTTTCAGACTTTCTCAGACTGGGAGACTGAAGGAGTAGAATTTTTACATCTGTTAAGAACATTACCACTCCAGAAGCACTGTTTGCAAGAAAATTAAATAATGGGACTAGCAAGTAGACAATGCTTTGTTTTAACACACATAGGAATCAGCAGTTTGGGGGGAGTAATCCTCTTTCTGGCATTTCTGTTGATGCTGCAATCTTTTTCAGCTTTGCAAGAAGCTGAAACTCGATTTCGAGAAATAAAACTACAGCGAGAAGCCAAAGAAACCCAGGAGAGTGAACGTAAACCTCCACCATACAAACACATTAAGGTAAAGTTTGAGGAAATGGGTACTCAAAGGCTTGAGCTGAGCAGTGAGATAGGCACAGGTTGTAATGATGGTAACTGTGCTTTTACAGTCATGAAATGGTAAAATTTTGCTTTCGTTGGAGCATCTAGGGGTGCAAAACCAAACTAGCAACCACCGTGTAACTTTTGCAATAAAATTAACTGTTCTAAAGTCATATTTGCTCCATTTTAATGTATTTTCCAGGTGAATAAACCTTGTGGTAAAGTGCAGATATACACTGCTGACATATCTGAGATTCCCAAGTGCAACTGCAAGCCCACGGATGAGAACCCTTGTGGCTTTGATTCCGAGTGCCTCAATCGGATGCTGATGTACGAGTGCCACCCACAAGTGTGTCCAGCAGGAGAGCGCTGCCAGAACCAGTGCTTTACCAAGCGCCAGTACCCCGAGACAAAGATCATCAAAACTGATGGCAAAGGCTGGGGCCTGGTTGCCAAGAGGGACATTAAAAAGGTAGGAATTGTTCTTACCCAGCGCAGAACCGGTGACCTGCGATGCTGTCTGTGGGTTTGGGATATGCTGCACTAGTGATACTTGGTGTCTTTCAGGGGGAGTTTGTGAATGAGTACGTGGGAGAGCTGATTGATGAAGAGGAGTGTATGGCGAGAATCAAATATGCACATGAAAATGACATCACTCACTTCTATATGCTTACTATTGATAAGGTAGGGTACTTGATGTTTTTTGCTGTTATTTACTTACAACTTTATTTTGATCTGTTCACCAGCGTGGCAGGGCACTCTGCCACCTTTGACATTCTACGGTTTCATACATTCACAGCACTGCATCTTCTGTGCCTGCTCTCTCCATTCTATATGTACATAATGAATCTCCTTAGTTCTGTGTTGCATAATAAATTACATATTCAGGTCTATAAGTTGGGCTTTGTTGCTTGAAATGAAGTACAGTATTACCTGCCTAGCCTTAAAATGAAGTATGAAGATCGGGGAAATAGTCGTGGTACAGTGGAAGGAATTACTGTTAGCAATCATTTTACTAAAATTTCAACAACAGAAAATGAAATTCTCACTTGAGAGAATGTGGAATAGAATTGTGAGGCTGTGTCCTGTATAGGGCATTTAATCTTTTTTGCAGCCATCTGTCCCTTGCATTGTTTATGGCAAAACAACTTTTGTAGAAACTTTCCTGAAAGCACTCTCTGTTAGTAGCCAGCCAGCCCTCCACAAATTGATTCACAGCAAATTATTGCAGCAGATTAATTAACACACCAGAATAATTCAGCACCTGTGCTTCTGTGCACACCTCTGAGTATTTTCTTCCTCAGGAGGAGGAGAAAGGAAAGAACCTGGACAGCAGGAGTTATTGTTCATCTATATTACATTGCTTCAGTCCCCAGACAGCTAGTTAGGAGAAAAACAAGAGCTGGCTGCCAGTCCTGCATGTTTTTCAGTCCCAACCACCATTCTTTTTCCCAAGGCTCTTGCTCTGCGTTTCCACAGCTACTGTTTTCATTAGTTCTGTAACTGAGGAGTTCTTGCACACGAGTTACTGCCCCACAATGATGAAACCACATTTCTCTGAACACTGAAAGTTTTTCACTCCTCTACTAGATTGACATACAACATCAGTGTGTTAAGTATCTGAACTGAACACGTTTGGCTCTTACTGTAATTAATAAATGCTCATTGTGGGTCTAACTTGCCAAAACTGCCAGTGCCATTGCAAGGCTGAACTGCCCATGCAGTGAAGTGTGTGCACATAGGCATGACAATCACGCGTGTGCATTATAAATATCAGAAGGAAACTAGAAGGAAACTATAATATTACTTCATAAATAAGCAAAGCCTTCTCAAGCAGCTCTGCAAAGAAACACAGTTCTAGCAATTTCAAGCTTTATTTTATTTTGTTAATGTCTGGTATATTTGGTGGAGATAGAAATTTAAGAGCAATTGTTTGTAGGAATGGGATGTTTTTAGCTTACCAAGAGCTTGTTTCTGTTTAAACTAGGCTGATTTGGAGAAACAAATCTGGTGAGAAACTGGTAATCTCTGGAAGTAATCATTGCAGTGATTTGGTAAATGCCATAAAGCACAGTACTTGTAAATGCCTCACAGCTTCATGAATGCAAAGTAAATGGTAAAGGACTGAGTCTGAGTTTTGAAGCTTCCTGGGGAAGGGGGTTCCTTAACATGCCCACCATAATGCTCACAAGAACACTTATCCTGCCATGTGGCTGTGATGGGTGCTGGGAAAACGTGAGCTAGAGCACGAGTATTGCTTTGGGAGTGTCACATTCTAGGCCACATGGGACACTACAGTTTCCAATACAACATGTACCAGCAGTTGGCTTGTGTGCTCTGCATAGCAACACCATGCCAGTTCTGAATGCAACTATTGAAATCAGTTATGGAGGATTTTTATCTTTTTGTGAGGGGGGAGAGAAAAAGCCTTCATCCTGTTGCTGGTTTGTTCTCCAGGACCGTATTATTGATGCTGGCCCCAAAGGAAACTATTCTCGGTTTATGAATCACAGCTGCCAACCAAATTGTGAAACTCTGAAGTGGACAGTGAATGGAGACACTCGTGTCGGGCTCTTTGCTGTGTGTGACATTCCTGCAGGTACAGCAGCTTGGGTTGGCTTTGGTTTCATTCTCTAAGTTAAACTTTTTGTGCATTTATGGGTGGGACGGTCACTGTGTAACTGATTCAGTGCAAATATTTTTGTAGAGAACTCAGCACACAGAGGAGATGCTTTGTGATCTGCCTTTTACTTTAGTGTTTCTTAATTGTGAGTCCCATGGCTGCTTTTTGTTGCTTGCTTCTGGGGCATATATCCTTAGTAAGTTTTTGTTTTGGAGCTCTCAAGTGCATCTTTCCCAATAACATAATAAGGAGTGGATGTAGGAGGCTGTTTAAAAGTATCTGTTTTCTGGTTTGTGTACACACGTGGTCACACACATACCTATCTATCTACAGCTATATCTAGTTGGATAGATGGATGGATACAATGTGTGTGAAGGCCAGACACAGGCACAGTTTTTTGAAGTCAAACGAATTTATTTTAAAATGTAACTGCATAAGACATCAAGATATATGGGCATGTAGTTAATCATTGTCAGTGCTTATAAGCAGTAAAGAGAGGGAAGATCCTATGACAATACATCAACAAGCAAGTCCCAAACCAGCAGGCAGATAGCAACAGCTGTATTTGTTTGCAATAATTTTGATAGAATTTGTTACCTTGTCCTTTTCACACTCAGGGACGGAGCTGACTTTTAATTACAACCTTGACTGTCTGGGCAATGAAAAAACAGTCTGCAAATGTGGTGCCCCAAACTGCAGTGGATTTCTTGGGGACAGACCAAAGGCAAGTAATACATCAAGTAATACTTCAAGAGATTTTGACAGTCTTGTCAGGGGAAGGGTTGTAGAAGCTTCAAACTGACTAAGAATGTGCCTAACTGTGGTCCGTGTGGTCAATGAGATTATTCTGACATTCTAGTTTATATTTCCCCATTTAAACCTTACAGTATGATTATTTTGCTAAGATTCTTTAAAAAAAAATTGAGTTGAACTGAAGAATAAAAAATTGTGAGTCTTGAATGTGGAAAAAAAGTTACCAAAGTATATCAAGAAATTATCTGTATGATCCTTGTCCAGGTTAGTTTGAAACCTATAATCTAGCAGAAGTTGATGGAGCTTCCTGAAGGGCTGGCATAGGAGTGTGAGGGAAGGCTGCTGAATGGATACTGAAAAGCTGCACTTTCCTGTGGTCCTTCACACTGCTCAGTACCAGTCAGTTCAGAGGGCGGACTGGGAATCTTCAGAACCCACAGAGCTGGTTTTTGTTAAGAGATGGACTTAAATGAGGTTTCACATAAGCCTGTGAACATTTACACTGACAACCATGAAGAAATTAAATGTTAAAGTTTAGTTTTATGGAACTGTATGCATTGGTAGATAGAATGGGCTAATTTTAAAGAAAGTAGATAGTGATTACTGGGATGAAAGAGAGAGAATGATGGTAGGGATGTTTAAAAATCATCCAAAATTTTATATAATTTGGTGAAGGAGAGTTAAAGTGCAAGCAGCAGAATTGAAGTCAGATTGAAATAGGGATAAGAGATAAGATTTGGTATACTCCTTCTGTCATTAACTACAGTTCCTGAAGTTCTGCTGTCTGTTCGTCAAAGAAAAATGGGGCAGGTTTTAGTAATTCCAGCATGAGTATTCACAACTGGAAGAGAAAAATTGGTATTGAAGTGATTGGTGGTGCAAGTACATAATGAGGGTAAACTAGCCACAAGTAGATTACACTGGAAATTGGAAGACCTTTTGTCAGTGACAAGAAACTGAAGAGGTTTTTCCAGTAGGAAGGTTGTGTAGGGAGAACATCTGGTTTCAGGATGACTTTTCACAAGGGTCAGTGTAGGTTTTTTGTCAACACAGATCAGTACAGTGAAGCAGTGGGCAGGTCTGCCCCAAGTCAAGCTTTTGGCTGTGTGCACGGTCTGCCAGGTGTGCCAACATCTTGGCTAGGTTGTGTAACGTCTTTCCTTTGCAAAACTGACAGAGATTTATATTTTACTCTTTTAGAATTCTTCCACTAATGCCTCAGAAGAAAAAGGCAAGAAGACCAAAAAGAGAACAAGGAGACGCAGAACGAAAAATGAAGGGAAGAAAGAATCTGAAGATGATTGTTTCCGTTGTGGTGATGGAGGCCAGCTGGTGTTGTGTGACAGGAAATCTTGTACTAAAGCTTATCATCTCTCTTGCCTTGGCTTGGTGAAACGTCCTTTTGGTGAGTCAGCCCATGCCTTACACTTGTTTAAATAACTTGTGCAGGTACCTCAGTTATTGCACTGAAACCTTGTCAGGGGTGTCATCCTGAAAACACTGGGTTTGTATGGCAGGAATTTCATTTGTGCATCATGTGGGAGCAGCTCCTCTTGGATTTGAAGACAAAATGATGGCCTCCTCCTGCCTCTCTGGCAAAATTGAGGCATTTGTTTTACAAATGTAGGTAATTAAGCACATCACCTGGTAGGAGCACTGTGGCCCTGCCACAGGAAAGTTGATTCTATCTAAGAAATGCATGAAGCCCTTCAAGTTCAAGCCAGAAGAACAGCAGCAGCTTCTGAAAGAAGGCACATAGGGAAATTAAGAGGAGCAGACATCGGGTTGCAGTTCCAGATATCACAGGAGTTACCTGGTTCCAGTCAGCCATGTCAAGTGGGATATGAAGAAGGGAAGCAGGCAAATCTTATTATCCCAGAAACAAATGAAACAAGAACTGGTGAAGTATGCTGGGGCAGAAGAGCAGCTGTAAGTGAAGCACACCAGTCATTTCTGAGCAAGACTGGCAGCAGACAGGGGACTGCTGTAAGAGTAGGCAGCAGCTGACCGGATGTTTGGGTGCTCTGCCAGCCTGACAGTTCTGTAAAATGTTATTGAGTGAAGCCTGAGTCATTTCTTCTAGCTGGAGCTGACTGCTGTATTTAAATGAGAGTGTGTCAAGTCTGCTCCTTGCAGCTGCCAGCTGAGCTTTAGAAGTTGATATAGCATTTTGAGTGTTGAGATCAGCCCCGGTAGTTGCTGCCATTTGCTTTGTCAGGAGAGCTGTGCCTTGTTCAGCTGCTACAACACCAAACTTACTTAAGCAATGATGCCGTGTTTTGCTCTCCACTAATGGGCTCTTTGGTTTTGATTGCAGGAAAGTGGGAGTGTCCTTGGCACCACTGTGATGTTTGTGGCAAACCTTCTGTTTCTTTCTGCCACTTCTGCCCAAACTCTTTCTGCAAGGAGCACCAAGACAGGACAGTACTAAATTCCATGTTGAATGGACAGTTATGCTGCTCTGAACACGTTCTCGGGGTGGATTCTGTTGAAACTCAGAAGACTGAGAAACCCCGCAAAAAACTGAACAAGTTCAAGCCCAGGAGAAAGAGGAACAGATGGACGAGAGCTGAATGCAAATAGTCATGGACTGCAGTTTCTACTGCTAACACTATCTTGTAGATAAGTTGTGAATATGACCAGGGAAGGACACAATTTTACGTATATTCTGTAAAGGTTACAGTGGGGGGGGGGATTTTTTTGTTTTGTTTTTATAAATCCACTGAGCCAACCACAGCAGTCTTCTGCTGCTTCTGCACTGATAACGAACTGCATAGTTCAGCAAACTTCAGGACAAACCAAACTTATTACTCAGCATTACAGTTACACTTGAATTGTTACGAATGTAAAATGTTCCCTCCAAAACACTTGCAGGTTGGAGGTAGGTTAAAATCAAACCAGGTAGGCGTAAACATAGTTTTTTGAGATAGTATTTGTCAACCAACAGGTGTTTTAAAATAGTTTATCCTTGAAAGAAGTTGTTAGTTCTCAAGTCCTTTTGAGTAAGAAATGGCTTGGTCTGTGGTCCCAATGAAATTTGCTTGCCTTGTGTGTTTTTGAGCAAGTGCTTGAATGCCAGTCGTGACCCAGGTGCGTCTCTCACTACAGCCACACACACAGCAACTGGTTTGTGCTTTTCAAAAATGATTCTTAAGCAATCATGATCATAAATAACCTTCCACCAAGAAGTGTGATGCATGGTGGGAAAGGCAGCCCTGTACCAGAGAGGAGGAATCTTACTTGTAAGAGATTTTTTTCTATACTGTTTTTTCCTGTATTTCATCCCAGAAAAATAGAAGTTACTTGATCTTGCAGAGCTGTACAGGTCTAGACTTAAAGGGATACTGGCCTGCAATCTAGGCCAAATATTCTAGGATTTTTGTGTCTTAATAAAAATAAGTCTTTCAAAAGCTATTATTTGGAAAAAAAATTACTTGATTTTTCTTTTTCTCAATGGCAGGTAAAATGGAGAGGCAAACTTTTCTTTGGAATGCTTGGAGTCCAAGCATTTCAACTTTGTAATAATGCAAGAAATGCCCAACAAGGAGCAAAACCAACCCCATAAATGAAACAGAAAGTGAAGCTTGACTAAAGTGCAAAAACTAAATGCAAAACAGTTAAGAAAAAGTGAAATAGATTTTTGAAGAAGCATGTAAGAATTTTAATGTGAAGTTTAGTCTTACTCTGTTCCTTTGGATAAAGTTTGTATAAAACTGACGACTTGAGAGACCTGAAATTTTTTGTTACATTTTTAGGAGCTCTGCTGTTGACTATCCTGTCACCACTGTGTTGTGTCAGCAAAGCTGTTTTGAATTCCTCACTCCCATTAGCAGTAGGTCCTCACTAACTCCCTGTGAGATGAATATACAATACGTAGTACTGATGGAAATAATCCTAGAACTGGGAAAAAGCAGTAAAGAAAAACATCTTTGCCAGTTTTTTGGCATTTCCAAGCACGTTTTGAGTTGTGCCATTGTGACCCATCCTCCATAAGCACCACGTGCACCTCCATGTCCATTGAGCCATTTGTGTATGTTCTAGCTTAGTTTGCCCTTAATAGTGCAGGAACTCTGTGTAGCCCTTTTGAAAATGAAGCCTTGCTGTATCATGGAAGTGTATGAGGTTTTTTCCAAGGTATTTCTTCAGGATTTGATTTAGTTCTTGGAATTGCCAAAACCTCCATTTATTCCCAACACGTAAAAACTTTGGTTTTATTAGGAGATATTAATTGAAAAAGGTTATAAATGTTGCATTGCCCTATGCTGAATACTTTGGTTTCTGTTTTGTGACCAAAATGCTTTGTTTTTTGAATCAGTTTTTATAAACACTGTTGGAAGTTTAATTTTTTTTTTAATAATTTTGAAGAAATAGCACAGTTCAAAATCAGAGGAAGTTGTTACATGTTTGCATTTTTTAAAATGGTATGCCAAGCCTTGCACTCAAATGAAATTCAAGATTCTTTAATTGATTTTGAGGGAAACTTTTTCTCTGCCATGGGGCTGAGAACAGTCCTGTGTATAAAATCAAAACCAAAAAATGATATTTTGGATGTTTCTTTAGTATTGTTTCAAGGGAAGGAAAATGAGGTCAGGTAGTAAAGCAGAAATATATTTCTCATTGCTTTAAAACAAAATGAAGGAATTTGATGTCATTGGGACCATTCTTTGAATATTATACCATGTAAGGAAGGCTTTGTAAGAATACCTTTAAATAAGTTATTATAAAATTTTTCCTCTACATTCCATTGCTTTCATAATTTGTTAATTTTTTTTAGTTGTTTTGTTGCTTTTTCCTCTTCATGTGTAGGTGTAACAGCTCTGTCACTCTGGAACAGTGATGCCCCAGGTGCTAAGAGGCAGATCCCCACTTGCAGAAGCTGCTGTTGTTGCAGGCAGGCAGTGCTGCAGTAACAGCACCCCTGGGGTTTGGGGTTTGGGCACGGAGCCACAGCCTCTCAGGGGGCTCATGAGCACATCCAGCACAGCAGCATGCAGGACAGCCACCCCTGTGTCTGTCTGTGGGGACAGAGACTCTGTTCACACACACAGATCTGAGCCAGGGGCTGTCTGACTTTCTGCCTCCTTCTACCTCTCCCTGCTCTTTCCTGCTCGACCCTCTGGGCCCACGGAGTTGTGCATCACTGAGATGCACACCAGGAGTTCACTTGGGAGTTCCTGGGAATTCATTCCTGCTGCTGGGCACATCCTGGAGACTGATCTTGAGGAGGAATGTGGAGCTTATTCTCCCTTCGTACGTACTGGCCATGTAACCCTGTGAGCTCAGCTCAGGCACTCAGATGGTGATCTGGGAAAATTTTGGTGTCTGTACCAGGACAGGTGGGGTTTAGGTGCATTGTAATGAAGGCTTCTGTACCTTGCTCTGCAGCCTGGGAAAACAGGCTGAAGTTTTGTTTTAAAAAGAAGAGAAAAGAAAAGTTGTGACATTGTTTTCCTTCTCCCACTGTTCAAATACAATCCTTAAGACTTGAGCTTTCTCGTGATGCCACTCAATACTTTTTAGCATTCGGCAACTTGAAGGATTTTCTGTTATAAATTAATCTAAACAACATTAACTGTGGCATATTATGTGGCCTTAAATGATGTTCTTTGTGTCTTGCCCATCAAAGTAGCAAAATGTCTTTCCTTTGCTAGCAAAAAGCTGACACATGACAGCCAATTTCACAATTTGTTGTTCTTTTATCACATGAGCAAGCATGGAAACAATTTTCAGTTGAGTATGTTAGAAAAATTTTCATACAACCTAGGAAAAATAATCGGAGTAAATGTCTGTTTTATTCAATAGCTTTGTGTTCATGGTCAGATTTTAGGAGGTTTTTTATTTGAATTACTTGGAAAAGCAAAATATCTTGAAAGACGTATTAATGGAATTTTTCCACATTGTTGAGTCTCATTATTCCATGTCTGACTGCTTGAGAAACTTCAATGTCTTATTAAATGTTGAATTTTATTCATAGTTATTTAAGAAGTTCCTAAGTCTCTTTTGTAAAACAGCTCTATATACTTACTTGGACACCTTTTTTTTTTCTTTAAAGAAAAAGGTGGAATTCATACATACTAAGCCTGCGTGGTTTGGCAGTGAGGGAACAGGGCTTTGTTCTCTCATAGGGAACACTTACACTCCAGGCCTTCCTAAGAGACACCCTGGAAATGCTGTTTTGTGCTTCCACAGAGGTAATAATGATGATTGTGCTGGGGCTTGTTTTCACACTGTTGCTTATCACAGAAATGCTGACATTTCTAGCAGCCCAGTTTTTCCAGTGCTGCTCTCTGCTGCTCATAATTTTACAGGCTTTTGTGACACTGAGGTGGAGCTACCCAACCCAGCCAGCACCACTCCCTCAGGGTCCTTTTGCTGTCACAAATGCTGGTCCTGCTTGGTCAGGTCTGAATTTGACTGTTCAGCTTTTTTCAGGTAGGTTTTTTTTGGGGTCTGGTTTGGCTTCACATGTGGAGTCTCCCATGTGTGACAGCAGCTACATTTTTTTAAAAAGCACTTCAGAGATGTGCTTTGATACTGGTGGCTGATAGTTCTGAGGTCACCTGGTGCTGTGCATCAGGATTGTGTCCCTCTGCTGCTCTGAGGAAAGCCACAGCCTTGGCCAGAGGGAAACTTCACATCTCTCCTAAATCAGCAGGGAGAGACTGCACGGAGCTGTGCCCGTGCTGGGTGCTGGCAGTGGGGAGGGCTGTAGGTACCATCCCTGTTGCTGCTGATCCAGATTATGAGGAATCACAGAAGGTTTGGGGTGGAAGGGACCCTAAAGACCATCCAGTTCCATCCAGTCCCAGCCCCCTGCCATGGACAGGGGCACCTTCCCCTAGACCAGGCTGCTCCCAGCCCTGTCCAACCTGGCCTTGGACACTTCCAGGGACGAGGCAGCCACAGCTGCTCTGGGAACCTGTCTGCCCACAACAGCTGATTTACCACTCTCCCACCCAGTCACTCACCTGGCAGAGCTGAGACCAGAGAACTGATATATTTTATAAATTCTTTTAAACACTTTTAACACCTTCCCGGGGGGGGAGGAGAACAAGCAGCTGAGGACAGGAACCACTCAACCACCCACAGCTGGGTTCCTTCAGCCACCTCTGCTGCTGCAAGACAAGTGAGAAGAACACCTGCTACCACCTCTGTGCAGAGTAATTTAAAATTGTGGATCTTT
>VZTT01067966.1:12901-29791 GCA_013400855.1 Buphagus erythrorhynchus
TTTTTTTTTTTTTTTTTTTTTTTACATACTGCTGCTGAGTGCCGCTGGTGTTTGTGTTAGTTCATGTGCAGTGCATTAATTCCTGGAGTTAGAGTGGGATAGCTCAGGCTCAGAGGTTATTTAAGGGTCAGGCTGTGTATATATAGAAATATATATTTATATTTTATTTTTTGATTATTTTTGTTAGTATTCTGTTGTAGCAGAGGGGGTTGATGTGCTTTTTTAAAGCTTTGCCCTCAGCAGTTCTAATTCCTGACTGGGATCCTGGAATTGGAGTGGGGTAGCTCAGGCTCAGAGGTTATTTAAGGGTCAGACCATATATGTATACAAATCCATATTTATATATTTTTTTTATTATTTTTATTTGTATTCTCTTCTGTTGTAGCAGAGGGGGCTGATGTACTTTGTTAAAGCTTTGCCCTCAGCAATTCTTTCCCACTAGTTCCTGGTAACACTCTGCTTAAAAAGTATAAATAGCAACTGTGTATGTATACAAATAAATATTTTATTTTAAATTATTTTTGATTATTTTTATTTGTATTCTGTTGTAGCAGAGGGGGCTTTTGTGCTTTTTTAAAGCTTTGCCCTCAGGAGTTCTTTCCCACCAGTTCCTGCTAGCACTGTGCTTAAAAAGTATGAATAGGAGTCACTCCTCACTGCACATTTTCCTATTGCTTGGAATGTTGTGGTTAAGGCCCTGAGTCCCTCATTTTTCAATAACATTGACTCCACAAAGTCAATACTCTTAATTTCTCTTTTTTTCCCTTGGATTTTGAAGAGAGATGGTGGGAGAAGACAACAGCCACATCCTGCCAGGGGATGTGTGGAAGTCTCTCTGCTCTCTTATCCCACTTGGACAAATGCTGAGTTCAAACTAGAAGAGCCTAATTCCTGCTGTATTTCTTGCAGTCAGTGCAAATGGAGGTCTTTATAATCACTCCTTTGTTTTCTTTTGGCTTGTGCCCAGTGCTAGATTAGTTTTCTTGATCCTTTTTTCTTTGGAAATGGGAAGTATCCTCCTTTGTCTGAGCACGAACTGCGTTAATCTGAGGGTAGCTTTCTGCAGAAAAGGATTAAAAGTAATAGTAGCCTCAAGGCTGAGAGCAATTAATTAGCTAGAAACTGTTAAATTAATGCAGATTTCTACAAAGATCTGGCCCAGTTGCTTCCATTTTTTGCTTGGCTGATTCCTGTTTCAGCTACAGAGCCTTTCAAACAAAATCCAGTTGCAGTGCAGGAATACTGAAGGGTTATTTTGAAGATTTGCCATTTCAGTTGAACATTTTGATGTCTGTGAAAATGCCCTGTATGTTTGAATATTAAAATCCTTTTATTCCCTTGTTTCTGTCTGTGCTGGCATCAGAACATGGTGCATTGGTTTCTATTCATGATGGCATCAGAACACGATGCACTGGTTTCTATCCATGATGGCATCAAAACAATCCCATTGGACAATGATCTTTTTCCTGTGGAGTTTTTTTCTTTTTCCTGCCAGGATGTATGCTAAATTCCTGATTTTCTGGTGCTGTTTTTAGGGCAGGTGACATCACTGAGCTGAAGATTCTGGAGATCCCAGGGCCGGGGGACAGCAGACAATGCGGGGACTCGCAGCAGATGGACACAGCCATGCCAGGGGTGGGCTGCCAAGTGGGACCCAGCCAGAACGGCACTGGCAAGGTGCTAAAGAAGCCCATGTCCAGCAGTGCCCCTCAGAACATCCCCAGGAGGACAGACATGAAGAGCCAGGACCTGGTCATCTCCCCACAGCAGCAGTGCTCCAAGAGCTACATGGATCGACACATGGAAACGCTGATCCAGTCCAAAGGCTTCCGTCGGAGGCACAATTCCTGTGAGTTCTGCAGCTTTTCCTGCTCTAGCTTTTTCCCTTTTTCACCAAACTTTGCTGGAAACTAACCCACGTGGGGGTTATTTTGAAATAGAATATATTTCTGACCCCACCTCAAAGTAGTCAGGTGGGGGTTCATCTCTTTTTCCAGACAGGACGAGAGGACACAGCCTTAAATTCAGGTTGGGTGTTAGGAAAAAGTTTTTTACTGAAAGAGTGAGAAAGTACTGGATTTGTCTGCCTGGGGAGGAGGTGGAGTCACCATCCCTGATGTGTTTAAAAAAAGGTTGGATGTGGCACTCAGTGCCCTGGTCTAGTTGAGGTGGTGTTAGATCGATGATCTTAAAGGTCTCTTCCATCTTAGTCATTCTGTCTAGAAAATTAGAAAATGTCTAATGCCAGTTCCAAAGATTTCCTCATTTTGCTCTCTTTCCTTTTTGAAGATTGCCCAGCTTCCAGCCTTTTCCTCTAAAAGGAGCTGTAAACAAACTGCAATATTATCCTTGGGTGAGAGGAGAACACAGTGGGTTGTAACAGCTCAGTGTTGTGTTTGCAAGGACCCTCAAGGAAAAGTGGAAGAAATGTGCAGTGAGACTTCCCCCACTGCTTTGTCTTTCATGATTTTGAGACTTCCTGAGGCAGCAGTGAAAGTTCAGGATTAATGGCTTTTTTTCCTGCTCAATTTAACCTCTTGCTTTTTAAATCTCCCCAAGCTTTTCTATTTAAGGCTTCCATACCTATAACCTATTACAACATCACCCTATACTTAATTACGAATGGGTTTTTAAAATAACTGTGTTGTTAAAAATACAAATTAATGAGGGTGATGTAAGATACAATCAGTGCGTGCCAAAGTCACACATCCATTATTTTTATTTCTCTTGATAAAATCTTCAAAATTGGGCCAAAACTGGCTTTGTTCACTTTTTTCCCTCAAAGCCCCCTGGGCTGTCTTCCTTTGCATATCCTCATAATCCAATTCCTGAAATGCCAGTGTATACCCAGCATATTTCCATGACTTAATTGTTGAAGCCATGACTTAATTTCCCCCCCCTTGTAGTTAGAAAAGAAACAAACCAGAGTGGGCCAGGCCAGTTAAACAGGTGTAAGGCTGTATTTTTTGGGAAGAAATTCCTAGACCTCTGGAAGTCTCTCCCCCAGCAACATCTGGGATGTTTTTACCCCTTCCAGGATGTCTGGTAGATTTGGGGTGAGCAGAGAGTGCTTCAACCCACAAGCAACTCATGTTAGGTTTACATGAGCACAACAGGTCACTTTTACAGACTTTGAGACAGGTTGAGTGAAGTCTTAGGTTGAGCTTGGGTTCATTTTGGAATAAAGGAGGTAGAGAAGGGATGTCTTATCCTGTAAAATGTAAAATATGTGTGTTTGGAGAGTAGGGAGAGTGATGGGTGAGTTTTGGGAGGGGGATAGAGTTGAGCTTGGCTTTGTACAGGAGCCCAGGGAAGAGCAGGCTGAGATGTCACCCTGAACTTGGGTCCTACAGCTGAGAGCTGCCCTCTTGTTGGCCTCTAGCGTGCCAAGGGAGGGCCAGAATTGCCCTTTGGAATGTCACTGGTGTGACAGGAATCAATAAACAACAAACACCAGCGCAGGTTTCCCAACAATGGCTCTGCTGCCGTGCTGGCACCAGGCTCCTTGTGCCAGGGCTGGCAGCAAAACCTCCCACAGGGATCTCTCAGGAAGGCAGCCAGCTCACTGGAGACTTTGTTTGCTTGTGTGCTGTACATGAAAGGGTTGTTATTCCTTAGGAACAAAAAAAGCCCGGGAAGGGTTGTTTATCTTGTGAGGGAGGTGCTTTTCTGTGTGGCACAGGGCTGCCAGCTTGGAGTGGAGCTGCTCTCCTCATGCAGGGCAGAGGCACTGGAAGCTGGGATCCAAAAGCAGCAGGAGTAGGAGATCTGCCTTTCTACAGCCTGACTTTGCTTTCCTCCCCTTGCCCTTTTTTTGGCTCTTTTCTCCCTGAGCAGAACCAGCTGTCATTTCTTCCTGTGTAGAAGGTGATGGTTGAAGAGGAACAGCTCTTAACTTTGCTCCCGTGCCATGTTCTGTGTGACTTCTGGCTGTGGGGCAGTCAGGGCAGAGCATTGTAGAGCTGGCACCCCTCAGGATGGATTTTGGTGAGCTGGGCTCCTGGCTCCTATTCTTTGTGACTGCAGGGAGCTTTGCAGCCGTTGTTCTCCAGCTTCACTTTATTCCATCAGCATTCCATGCTGCCATCAGCTGCTCCTGTCCCACTGGACACACACTCTGAGTTTTGGGGCAGCTGAGGGGAGTCTGGAGCTGTTTGCAGAGGGGTCTGGCAAGGAGTGTGACAGGAGCAGCCTGTCAAATTCTCAACACTGACATGAGAAGCAGGCCTTTGTGGTAGTGCAGGCTCCAGCTTGTCCATCTGAGCCCTGAGAGTCCCTTGGCTGCTTCTTGAGCTGAAATTCCTGAGTGTTGGGAGAACTTGTGTTTGTTGTGTTTGCATTCCTCATCTTCCTCCTTCAGAGCAGCAGCTGTGGCTGTGATTCCCTCAGCAGTGGCAGTTTAGTTCCAAACCAAATCCTGTCCAACTTGGTGTCACCTTTGATTTGGGAGCCATTTATCTGGGACAGAGTGGAAGTTGTTACCAAGAAAGCTTTCAAAACCATGCACATAAAGGAGTGGTTGCAGTGTGCCTACTGAAATTCTCCCTCCTGAAAAGCCTTACTCTTTCCTCTCTCCTAAATCCTGTTTTGCCACCACAGTGCTGGAATTCTGGTGTCTGTCCTTCCAAGACAAAAGGTACATTCTCATTTGAGAAGGGTGTTTGGGTTTTTTTTTTCTTAATGGGGAATGGTTGTTCTGCAAAGCCTGGCAGATTTGGGATCTTGCTGTGGGGACTGGGAAAGCTTTCAGGTTATCACAGGTGACTTAAAGGGTGCTTGTGGAGTTTGTGCCTGTTGCAAATCTTTTGGGATGTTTGAAAGTCTCCTTGGATGGCTGAAATTCTTTGTTTCTGTGTAATCGAATGGATTCTCTCGAACTCATTTGTATAAATCCCTCACAAAGGGGATCATCTTAAACAACAGGAAATGGTTTAGTAGAGCAAGCAGCCTTGTTTGATAACTTACTCCATCTGTTGGACACTGTGGGTGATTCCTGTAACTGCAGGAATTGGCCTGAAATATTTTCTAGTAATTGCAAATGTAACACTGGCAAGGACAAACAGAATAATATTGTCTGGACCTGGAGAACAAAGGAAGAAATAAGCAAGTAAAGCATATATTGACTTCATAATTGTGTTTTTGCATCAGTTCTTAATCTCTAGCCCTAAGCAGGAGACTTTAATCAGTCTCACTGCAGAGAATTTGGGCTTTCCCAATGACTTGTGATTGGAAAAAAGTGTATTCCAAAATACAGGGTAAGGGATAAGGAGGAGAGTGAAACAGGAATGAGGCAATGGACTGTGTGTCATATCACAGAAATTAAATCAAGGTGTAGGAGAAAGAGTTCCTTTATATTCAGGGTTTGAAGTTCCCCCTTAAAGATCATTAATATGGAAGAAAACACCTACAGCAGTTTCTGAAATTTAGGGGAATTGCAGAGAAGGCCTTGGTCACACATCTGCCTGAACACGGACTCAGGATAGGAGGAAAACTCTGAGGTCACAGCTGATAACCTCACCACTGATGTGACACTGGGATTAAATAAAACCTGGAGAAACATCTCTTTTGCTGCTGTGGGCAAGCCTGTTTTTCTAACCTGGCTGCTGGCAAGTCCCTGAAAGTCTTTGCTGATGCTCTGGTTCTATTTTCTGCTGGCTTAGCTGAGTGCAAATAATGCCAGGGGTGAGCTCTATGGTGCATGTTGGATCCCAGAAACCTGGGATTTTTGAGCTTTCTGTGCTTTCTGGCACTGACCCCCTGAAGAACACTGCTTTTGACCTGAGGCCTTGGAGAAGGCTTCCAAATTTGAGTGATGGAGTTAAAATCACAGGTGTGTAGTTAAATAGATGTGTGTGATTTCAAATGGTGAAGGGTTTGGAATTTGAGGGTTTTATAATATAGGAATAGGTATGGGAAGAGATGGAGGATTTGGGATGGTGTCTGTTTTCAGTGTTCATCTTCCTTCTCCATGATTTCAGGCAGTAGTTTCTGGTTGGACAGTTAGTGCTGCACTGAGGATCATGGGAATTTGATTATTGGGTTAAAAGTATAAATAATTCGGTGTTATTTCTCTGTTGGACTGTTTAGCTTTAAGAGACCTTGTAGCAGCTGGATCTCTCTCCATTTTACTCACCTCTAGCTGGTGGCTGGAAGTGTTACTGAACTTTCTGTACTTTTGATAAAATTTAATAAACAACCAGCCTTGAACATGAGAAAATTCATCTCCATGTTTTTTAATCCTGGCTCTGAGTAAAAACAGAAGAAACTTCAACCAAACCACTAATTAAGTGGTACAAAACACCACCACATTACAGAGAGTATCCCTTGAGTGAGGGGACTGTGAGCAGGAGCTTTTTTTCCTTTTAGGACACACTCTCAACTTGCTTTTTTGGGGTTTAGGGTCATCCAGCAGCCGCCACCCCAACCAGGTGACCCCAAAGAAGAGCGGCCTGAAGAACGGGCAGATGAAGAGCAAGGATGACGAGTGCTTTGGGGACGACATTGATGAAATCCCAGACACTGATTTCGATTTCGAGGGCAACCTGGCCCTTTTTGACAAGGCAGCTGTGTTTGAAGAGATCGAAACCTACGAGAGGAGGAGCGGCACCCGCTCCCGAGGCACCCCTAACGAGAAACCCGCCCGCTACCGGCATGACGAGAACATCCTGGAGTCAGAGCCCATTGTCTACAGGAGGATTGTGGTGCCCCAGAACCCTCACAAGGAATTCTGCACAGGTATGGCCCCCTCCCTTCCTGATAAAGACCCAAACTGCTGCTTTTTGGTGGATTTTTGTCAGCTTGATCTGGTTCAAGCAAGGGCGTTGTTCACATTAAGTTGTATTTGTGTGTCCACACACAGCTTTTGCTTGCAGTGTTTCTGAGATAAATACTGAGGTATTTATAAATACTGAGATATCTATCTCTGAGATAGAAGTGTTGCTCCAGCAGGGAATGAAGCAGGGTTGGCAGCTGAGTAAGAGGTGTTTGAATCCTTGCTTTGATTTCAGTAGCCTGGTGAACCCCTGTGGATTCTGGAGAGGGACAGAAGGATGAGCTCAGGATTTGTGCTTTCATGGTTTCAGGAGATTTCCTGTGCTTCTGGCACTCCTTGGGTCATAGTTCTCCATTTCTGCCTGGGTTTAAATACAGTTCACGTAAAGAAGAATTTATGGCACATTTAGCTCCAAATTCCAGGTAGCTTTGGTCTCCTTGGGATATCTTGCCTTTGATTTTAAGCACTTGTAAAATGTAGGAGTGAAGGAAATTTGGCATTCCAGGAACGTTTCTTTTCCACATCAGAATAAAATCAGATGTCAGCTCTTCTTGCAGGGACTCAAACCAACTGATATTCTGGTGGCCTGAGCAGAAGTGTGAGCAGCTCCTTGAGCTGTCATTTGTCCTCTGCCTGGAGATTCCATCTGGGCTGTGAAATGTTTCAGGGGAGGAAGCTGATGGATTTGTAATGATTTGCTGCTTTTCAGTTCTGAAAAGTCCCTTCTTTTGTATGGCTCTGGTGTATAACAATGTCCTAGTTCTCCATTTCTGTCATTCCTCTTCCTATTGTCCCATTCTGCTGCTTGGGAGAGGAGAACACAGTGGGTTGTAACAGCTCAGTGTTGTGTTTGCAAGGACCCTCAAGGAAAAGTGGAAGAAATGTGCAGTGAGACTTCCCCCACTGCTTTGTCTTTCATGATTTTGAGACTTCCTGAGGCAGCAGTGAAAGTTCAGGATTAATGGCTTTTTTTCCTGCTCAATTTAACCTCTTGCTTTTTAAATCTCCCCAAGCTTTCAGCATCTCTCTGTGGAAGAAGCCACACTCAGTACTTGTGTGCTGTGTGAATAAGCACCTCTTCATTTTCTCTGTGGTTTCCTGTCTATCTTGTGTGTTTTTTTTTTTTTCAAATTTCCCACTTGTCAATCCATCTTCCAGCTGGCTTGTTTGAGAGGAGACAGGGCCTCTGTGGATGTCTAGTCTGAAACAAAAGCTAAGCCACTGTTGGCAGCCAATCTGGACAGGATGGCTGATAGGGGATTCTAGCAGCAGAATTCCTGGGAGGAAAACTACCATGCACTGAGCAGCAGTGAGTAAATTCAGGGATTGAAACTCAGTCCTGTTTGCTGCACTCCCAGTCCCTTTGTTTAGCAGCTGGAAGGAGGATGCTGAGCTGTAGGCATCCTGCCTCTCTGTGGCTCAGAGAGCAGCTGGTATGATTAAATGAGTGCCAAGAGCTCCAAAAGCCTTGGTTTTGGATGTGTCTGTGGCAGGATTCTCCCTGCAGAGTTTTTTTTGGTTTCCTAAGGGAAGCTCTCCTTGCAAAAAGCACTTCCTAGTTATGACAAAGCATTTCTTTCTCCTGTTTTGTTTTGTTTTTTTTACTCAGGGCCAGTCTGAGAGATGATTGTGTTAATAGAGCCCTTACTGAGACAGTGATTCTCTGTCTGCTGCAACAGCACAAAACTGATGCTGGAGATTGGCAGGGAGTTCATAACCAGCTCTTGGCACTGTGGGATCCCTGTCTCTGCATCTCTGCCTGCTTTTTTTGGAGCTAGGGAGCAACCATGATGGTGCAGAGGTAAAACCAAACTGCTGATACCAGTTTTGAGTCAGTCTTTTGAGTTCCCCAGAAGGCTCACCTGCAGGACTTCCAGCCTGGGATTTTATTGCTGACTGAAATAACTTGGTGTGTGTAGGATAAACACTTTACTCCACTGGGATGCTTTTCTGAGAGCTGGTTTTGTGTGGAGCCAGGCTGTCAAGTAAAACACTTCTGAAACAACCTTCTGAAACAACCCTGTGTTTTAGAAGCAAGCAGGGAATGAAGAAGGTGGGAATCTGTTCCAACCAAAAGTGGAAACCTGGAGCCAGGTGATTGTGGCTGGGCTAGGTCCATCCCTGGGACTCCTCATGTGAATCCCGCCTAAATCCATCTTTAGCTTCACTGGTTTGGGCTGGCTGCTATTGAGCTGTCTCTTTATTTACTGGGAAATTCAACTGTTTAGCAAAAACTGCCTCCCTGGAAGGCTGAGCCTTGCATGAGGTGTGAGCTACCTTTTTCTGCTTCCAGAGAGCTGAAATGTGTGTTGGCTCAGGTCTGTCTCTCTTGCTCCTGTGTTTGAACATCTCTGTGTTTTGGGAGCAGGTCCTTCAGCAAAGCCAGCATTGCGCAGGAGTGTTGGAGCTCAGAGGAGTTTGCAGGAGGGTCTGTTCTTCAAACAACTCTTTTTTCTTCACAATAAGGAGGTGGTGACAGGAAACAGGAGCAGGATCAGAGCTCAGAACCGAGGCTGGCTGTGCTCTATGAGGTTGATGCCCACAGTGTGGCTTTTCCTTTGCAGTGTCCTCCGCTGACTTTTCTCCTCTTTTAGCTTTTAGCTCTTCCATGGCTGGATGTGAATATTGAATGCGTGAACTGTTCTGGGCTGCTTTGAGGAGAGTGCAAAGGAAGTTTTGCTTCAGGAGCAAACAAAGTGGGCCTGGGGCAGGGTCCTTTTGTCCCTCTGGCAGTTTTTGTGTGTTTTGCTGAGTCTGCAGGCAGGTGGCTCCAGCTTTAGCACTAGCAGAAGGCAGCAGGGAATGTCTGGAGAGCCTGGTGTGGACAGGAGTTACAAACCAGTGAGACTGTCACACTCCTTCAATTATTCATTGCCAAAGGAAAGAGTTGATGATATTTAGACAGCTTGCAGGAGATCCTGAGTCCAGTTCTACCTGATCCATTGCCTGGGTTTATTTTAGCAGAGAGCTAGAACTAGAGAGCTGCTGAAACAGCCAGGGGAAAACATGGGACCCAACACCCGAGTTCCTCCAGCATCAGCCCTCTCCTTTTTCCTTGCCACTGCAAGCTTGGGAAGCATTTGGGCATCCCAGCAGCATTACAGGGCTTGTTTGGGGAAAAACTCATAATTCTTTAACTTCTGGAGAGTTAACACAGCTCTTCTGCTGGCATAGGATGTTTTTATCCACCCACTGTCACTCTGCGTGCCACAAAACTGTTCAGTCTATATCTGCCTTGTGGGTTGGGTTTTTGATTTTTTTTTTTTCCCAGGCAGCTGTAAAATACATTTATTTAGTATTAAAAGGCCTGGGCTAATTTATTTTATTGCCTTCATTAGCAAACAATAAAGATGCCCTGTCCAACCCAAACATAATTAAAGTTGGCAGGGCTTCAGTTTTATGGCAGTGGTGTTATTGTTTACACGTCTCCTCCTTGATTGCTGTCTGCCTGAGTTTATTTAACTCCCCAGGCCTGCTTTTGATGAGCCAGTCTGACTGGTTGGATCTTGCGTGAGGGTGAAGAAGGGAAGCTCTCCTGGCATTTCAGCCTGCTCCTGAGAGGGAGCAATTAGGACAGGCTGGCGTGCTAAATGCCAGTTCATCACTGCCCCCTCAGATTAACCCACTGGTGGCAGCCAGCCCATGGTAAATGCAGTTTTCCTAGAGCTGCTGGTTGAGGGAAGGGTGTGGAGGGGACAGAGAAGATCTGTGCTGAGCTGGGTGCATACAGAGTGTCTGGTTTGTCCTCTTAGTTTGGGGAGTTGGTGCAAAATTCAAGTAGAGCATTCGTGGGTGGTTCAGATGGAGCAAAAGTAGAGTTTGGGAGCTCCCCTTTTTTGGGATCAGCAGATGATGCTGGGAGGGATCCCGACCTTGGGTCCCTCATTCCAAATCTTCCCTGAAGCTTGAAAAACAAGCAGCAGTGACAGAGCTGTGAATGGCAGGGCAGGGCGTGGATTGGGGTGGGCACGGGGCAGGGATTTCCTCCCAGGGTAGATGTNTGGGGTGGCGACGCGGCGGGGGGTGGATGGGGGTGGGCAGGGGGCAGGGCGTGGAATGGGCACGGGGCAGGGCGTGGATTGGGGTGGGCACGGGGCAGGGATTTCCTCCCAGGGTAGATGTGTGAGCACTGCCTGTGCCCCTCAGAGCATTTCCACCAGCCCTGGCACATCCCCATGGCTCTTCCCCAGCCCAACTGGGCTACCAGGAGCACCCAGGGGGCCACTGTCACCCCCAGGTGACAGGCAGAGGGGCCAGGGGGAGCATGAGGGTGACCCAGGGCTGCTGAGCACTGGGGATGCTGATGGAGGGACTGAGTTTACACTGTTCACACTTTTGGACCTGATGTTTGCTTTTGTAGTGGTTTTGGCTTATTAATTTGAAACTTTTTTATTGTGAGATAGGATTAGGAGGAAGGTAAAATAGGTTTAATTTTAAATGGTGTATATAGAGAAATTTTATTACTAGAAACTATAAGAAAAAAAAGAATAAAACTTTAGACTATTTTTTTTCCCATATTTTTTATATTTAAAATGTACAGAAAATAACTTAGTTTATTATTATTTTTAAAGTAGTTTTTCACTAATTTATTTGGAAGAGGAGACTTTTTTGTTTATGGAGATTTCTTTATAAGAAATAGTTTTTGTGTGGCTTTGATGTTACAGTGATTAGTTGTTTGGGAGAATGGAGATTTAATTACTATGTAAAAAATGGATCACAGCAGGAGAGCCACTGCATCTGAATGCATGACCTTCAAATGGAGATAATCATAAGCAATCAATTAAACATTTAATTCAGATTTTAAATTTTCCAGTTATATCTTCATTAAGCCCTGTTCTAAGGCATGTACTAAAATTTTATACTATTTAATTTTCCACTTTTGTGGTCTAAATATATATCTGTAATATTCTGTTAGAATTATTTTTAAAAGCCAAGCAAAAAGTGAAAAAACTTTTGAAAACTTTTGTTGTTTTCTTTGTGAAATAGTCAATACTTGTCAGGGTATCTCTATACACCTAGGTTAAGTAAGTCCCTCTGTTTTTATCAAACACTAAATCAGTCGGTTTTTGGGTGACCAATAAAACAATATTAACCAGAGAAAAAAGCTTTTACAAGCCATCCTAACAGTAGTGCCATTTTCTTCAACTCATAATTAAATATTTATTTGTATTTATATTTTTTAATATTATATATTTCTTAAATGAATGTAAATAAAATTCCTAACTGGATGGAAGGTTTCATGCCCTTCTGGCATGGCAACACCTGCCAGCAAATGTGGGATGGCTTGTTTAGCTATGATCTGTGGGGTTTTGGGGACCAGTGTCAGGAAGCATAAAACATCCAGGCTTTTTTTTGACACTTCACAGATGCTTTTCAGACTTTCCCAGTGCTCAGGAGCACTTTATGGTAGGTTAAAGCACTGTTGGCCTGGAGACCATGAAGAAAAACCTTAATATTCCATCTGTAAGTCTCAAAGGCCTCCTCAGCCCTTGTGTTACTAAAACTGAGTAATTTTAGTAACACAGAAAATTTTGTGGAAGTGTTATTTTAAGGCAGCAGTTGTGTTTATCCATCTGCTTCACTGAGAATAATTTGGATTCATTTGGTGGCCTGGGAAGGAACGTGGGTGAGCAGCTAAGGAACCTTTTCACTGCCACCATGTGGAGGTGTCTAACTGTCCCCTTTTGTGCCTCCCTCCTCTGTTTGTGACCCCTAGACTCGGGGCTGGTGGTCCCCAGCGTGTCCTACGAGCTGCACAAGAAGCTGCTGGCTGTGGCTGAGAAGCACGGGCTGACCCTGGAGAGGAGGCTGGAGATGACAGGGGTGTGTGCCAGCCAGATGGCCCTGAGCCTCCTGGGGGGGCCCAACAGGTACAGCTGCTGCTTTTGGTGGGAGGGAAGGGGCTAGCAGGACCCTCTCAGCTCCCTGCTTCCTTCCGGGGGGCTTCCTTTTGGCTCTTGGCTCACAGGCAAAGCAGAGCTGGGATTTTTCCTTCCCTCTTCCTGGGAGTTGTTCTTGACCCACAGACAAAGCAGAGCTGGGATTTTTCCTTCCCCCTTCCTGGGAGTTGTTCTTGACCCACAGACAAAGCAGAGCTGAGATTATCCTTCCCCCTTCCTGGGAGTTGTTCTTGACCCACAGACAAAGCAGAGCTGAGATTTTTCCTTCCCCCTTCCTGGGAGTTGTTCTTGACTCACAGACAAAGCAGAGCTGAGATTTTTCCTTCCCCTTTACTGGGAGTTGTTCTTGACTCACAGACAAAGCAGAGCTGAGATTTTTCCTTCCCCTTTACTGGGAGTTGTTCTTGACTCACAGACAAAGCAGAGCTGAGATTTTTCCTTCCCCTTTACTGGGAGTTGTTCTTGACTCACAGACAAAGCAGAGCTGAGATTTTTCCTTCCCCTTTACTGGGAGTTGTTCTTGACTCACAGACAAAGCAGAGCTGAGATTTTTCCTTCCCCTTTACTGGGAGTTGTTCTTGACTCACAGACAAAGCAGAGCTGAGATTTTTCCTTCCCCTTTACTGGGAGTTGTTCTTGACTCACAGACAAAGCAGAGCTGAGATTTTTCCTTCCCCTTTACTGGGAGTTGTTCTTGACTCACAGACAAAGCAGAGCTGAGATTTTTCCTTCCCCTTTACTGGGAGTTGTTCTTGACTCACAGACAAAGCAGAGCTGAGATTTTTCCTTCCCCTTTACTGGGAGTTGTTCTTGACTCACAGACAAAGCAGAGCTGAGATTTTTCCTTCCCCTTTACTGGGAGTTGTTCTTGACTCACAGACAAAGCAGAGCTGAGATTTTTCCTTCCCCTTTACTGGGAGTTGTTCTTGACTCACAGACAAAGCAGAGCTGAGATTTTTCCTTCCCCTTTACTGGGAGTTGTTCTTGACTCACAGACAAAGCAGAGCTGAGATTTTTCCTTCCCCTTTACTGGGAGTTGTTCTTGACTCACAGACAAAGCAGAGCTGAGATTTTTCCTTCCCCTTTACTGGGAGTTGTTCTTGACTCACAGACAAAGCAGAGCTGAGATTTTTCCTTCCCCTTTACTGGGAGTTGTTCTTGACTCACAGACAAAGCAGAGCTGAGATTTTTCCTTCCCCTTTACTGGGAGTTGTTCTTGACTCACAGACAAAGCAGAGCTGAGATTTTTCTTTCCCTCTTACTGGGAGTTGTTCAGGGAGCTAAGCTTTCCACAGGTGCTGCCTGAGGTGGATGGAGCCACTGCAGAATGTGTGATGAGCTCCTTTCTGCACAGAAAGGAACCTTCTCTTGGCTGTTTTGGTACATTACAATTTGACAGTGTCGAGAAAAGCAGAAGGCAGCCCATGAGAAGGGCGCTGTGTGGATTTTTGCGAGGCTAACTCAGATTTTTAAGGCTCACCTGAGCACATCCTGCTTAGCTTTGGAAAGCACTCAGTACCTTTTGCTGGCTCCTGAAGAGCTCTGCTGCCTGCCTCCACTTCCTGTTGGTGTGGGCAGGAACTGCACCTGTGTTTTTGTGCTGTTGATAGCAGCTCCAGATTGTTTGCTCACAAAATGAAGGGTAACCCTCCAGTCTCTGTCTGCTTATTCAGGACGTGATCACTTGATGGAGAGCACTAAGTGATGACACACACAGGCTGCTGAAATTCCTGCTGCAAACCCTGATGGCCTCCAGGCCAAATGAACTTTATTGTGCAGTTGATGAAGCTTAGGGAGCAGAGTTCATTTTTCTTCTTTTTTAATTGTGACTCCTCTGATGGGGAAACTCACCTCACATCTTTAGCTTTCTTCTACAATCCTTGGGACCTTGTGGGTACAGGGAAGTCCTGAAGGGAAGAGGAGAAGGCTGGAACAACCTTCAAGTATCTGTAGGGGCCTACAAAGAAACCAGAGAGGGACTCTTCATCAGGAACTTCAGGAGGGGAAATTTAGGTCAAATATGTGGAAGAAATTCTTCCCTGTGGGTATGCTGAGCCCTGGCATGGGCTGCCCCTGGATCTCTGGGAGTGTCCAAGGCCAGGTTGGACAGAGCAGCCTGAGATAGTGGAAGGTGGTGTCCCTGCCTACATGGATGACCTTTAGGGAACCTTCCACCCAAACAAGTGTGAGATTCTCTGAACTCTAAGCAGAGCAGCGTCAGCACCACAAAAGGATGTGGGTTACTTCTTGAGAGCGATGGCAGATTTGCAGAACACCTGGCAATTTGCATCGTACTGATTTTTTTTTTTTTCCTCTCATACAGGAAGAAGGTGAGAGACTTTGAGGTTTACTGACAGCCCATTCTTTTTGCCTGTGTTTCAGACTGAACCCCAAGAACGTGCACCAGCGGCCCACAGTGGCGCTGCTATGTGGTCCCCACGTGAAGGGGGCCCAGGGCATCAGCTGTGGCCGGCACCTCTCCAACCATGATGTCCACGTCATCCTCTTCCTCCCCAACTTCGTCAAGATGCTGGAGTCCATCACCAACGAGCTGAACCTGTTCAGCAAGACACAGGGCCAGCAGGTGTCCAGTGTGAAAGGTGAGCAGGGCTGGCTTCTCCTGGGGGGGGAGCAGGGCTGGCTTCTCCTGGGGGGGGAGCAGGGCTGGCTTCTGCCCGCTACCGTGGCACCATCTAGTGGCACTGGCAGGCCTGGGTGGCTGCCCAAAGGATGCAGGGACAGCAGGCACTCAGAGCCTGGACAGAGGAGCAGTTGTGCTGCCACAGATGTTTCCTAGGAAGCAGGAAGATGGGAAGAGCTGCCATATGGAGCTGCTTTGGTAGGATAAGGGGCTGCCTTGTTCAGCATGTTGGAGCTGAGGGGGAATGAGTGTCCAGCTGCTGCTGCAAAGCAGGAGCCAGCTCTGCTTGCTGAGCCACTTGCAGCAGCTGTCAGGATTCCCATCTCAGAATAAACATCTCCTTAGGGAGTGCTGGCTTCTGCTTGGCACTATAGCAGTTGTTTTCCAAGCTGCTTCATTTGAACTTCTGGGGACAAACAAAGCTGGAGTTAGGGCTGTGCTGTGCTGACAGGAAACATTGGAAAAGGTTGGAACAGGTTTTCCAGAGCAGCTGTGGCTGCCTCATCCCTGGAAGTAACCTAGGACAGGTTGGACAGGGCTTGGAGCAGCCTGGGATAGTGGAAGATGTCCTTGCCCGTAGCAGGGGGTGGGCTGAGATGAACTTTAATGTCCCTTCCAACCCAAACCATTCCATGATTTTGCACCGAGGAGTTTGTGATCCATCAGGTGAGGGAATGCAGCAGGTGAGAGTGACAGAGCTTGGTGGGGCAGGCAGCAGTGCAGCACAGTTGACAAGCTGAGCAGTGCTCTGAGTCCTGCTCTCTAGTTGTATTCCCACAAAAAAACCAGCCAGTGGAATAGGAAGTGGTCCTTTCTGATGGACAAAGAGCCCCACTGCTCCCCTGGGCTGCCTGGACTGGTGTGAGGCTGGAGATGTCCCCAGAGTGCTGCAGAGCTGTTCAGGATGGGTCTGTGTGGGAGAAGGATGGCAGCAGCAGCAGCCAAGGCCAGACTGTGCAGCCAGGGTGAAGACCAAACCCCAAACCTGCTGATGGTGCAGCTGTTTCTCAGCCATGTCTGTGTTTCTTCCAGACCTCCCAGACACCCCGGTTGACTTAGTGATCAACTGCCTGGATTGTCACGAAAATGCCTTTCTGAGAGACCAGCCTTGGTACAAAGCAGTGGTGGACTGGGCCAACCAGAACCGGGCCCCTGTGCTGAGCATAGACCCCCCCATGAGCGAGATGGAGCTGGGCATCGATGCCAAGTGGTCGCTGGCCCTGGGGCTGCCGCTGCCGCTGGGCGAGCGTGCCGGCCGCGTCTACCTCTGTGACATTGGCATTCCCCAGAAGGTCTTTCAGGAGGTGGGCATCAACTACCACTCACCCTTTGGCTGCAAATTCGTCATCCCCCTGCACTCCACTTAGAGCCAGTGCAGCCCTCCCAGTTCTGAGAGGAGGGAGGAGCTCTGTGAAAACCAAGCTGGATCCTGAGTCTGGTGACGCCTTAAAAAAAAAAAAAAAAAAAGGATGTGAAGTTCTGGAGGGTTTTTGCCTTCCCCAAAGGAACGCTGTGTATTTAAAAAGAAAAAAATGGAATAATCGTAAAATGAAATGAAAAAAAAACAAAAAAACAAA
>VZTT01067969.1:0-22394 GCA_013400855.1 Buphagus erythrorhynchus
AAAAAAATTATATTAAGGCCTTGAAAGTTGTGCTGAACAGAATTTCACTGTAGCACAAGAGAATCTCCTGAGTAAAAAGCCACCCACAATCCCTGTAAGACATCTTGTGTCTTATAAAACAGAGACCCAAAAGGACTAAATTTTCTTGTCTGTCTGAGCCTCAAACTCTTGGAGTCAGTGCCAGTGAACTCCTGGGAAACCATCTAAAGCCTCAAACTGCTTTCATTCTTGCCTTAGCAGGATCTTTTAAGTGGTTGGGGCAGGAGTTTGGAATTAGCCCTGCTGAGTCAGATTTCTGCCTTTGATGCTGTCCATGTGTTGCATCCTCAGCAAGTTATTCAGTGTCCCTATCTTCACTGCTTCCTATTATAAGAACTACTGCCATGCAGAGCCTTAGTGCAGGGGAGAAATAAGAAAAACTGCAGGAACAGCACCTTTAGGAGGACAAGATACTGGCTTCAGACACCTAGAGAGAGAAGAGAGGGGTTTGAATGTACATAAAACAAGAAATGAAACTGAAGGTGACTCATTTGAGAAGAGATGGGTATCTGGAAGGAAAGTCACCTCCCTACCCAGAGATGACTGCATATTTAGGAAGAAGACCTCTTGCTGTGAGGGAGCTTTAGGAATGGCCTGAGCATCTCTTGGCCCAAAACTTTCCACTACTGAAAACACTCTGATATTTACCTCCTGAGATTTCCATGCCAGACATTAAATTGCTCCTCTGCAGGGTCTGCTTAATTCCTGTCTCTGATGCTTTTCACCCTGCAGGTAACCTGGAGCAAGCCAACGAAGAGCTGAGAGCAATAATTAAGAAAATCTGGAAGCGCACCAGTATGAAGCTGCTGGACCAGGTGGTGCCTCCTGCAGGTGGTGAGTGCAGGATCTTGTCCCTGACTCTGAACCTCTCTGTTTTTTCCCTCACCTGTCCTGTCCTACTGCACCTCATGATCATCAGGTGGAATAAGGGGCACAGAACTTCTTCTACAAGCTATCTGTATTTCATCAGGCTGAGGTCTGTTCTATACTAACATGAATATCCTGTTCTTAGTGCTGAGAAATCAGGAAAAGAAGAAAATGTGCATAAATAGGAGTTGGAGAATAGGCATCCAGTGTGGCATTCACTGACTTTACAGGTGGCCCCATGGGCATAGAACAGCACTTGGAAGTCAGCCAACAGAAGCAGACAGGTCCTGAGCCTGCTCTGAAGTCAGTGGACCATATCTTCTAAAATTTCCAGTGGGTTTGCAGAAAGGAGGAGAGCTACCTGAAGAAAAACTTAGTGCACATTTTGGCTGACTGATGCTTTTTATTGTATGGAAACATAGCTGTGACTGCATTTCAGGGGAGAGGTGATCTTCTCTGTTCACTCATACCCAGGTTAGGCACAAAGAGACAGAATTCCAGTGCAGAGAAGGGTCAGAGCAGGCCTGGGATGGATGATCAGTCAGAGCTGCTGGCGAGCCAGCCTGTGAATAAGTCTTACCCCAGGCTGTCACAAGACAGCAGCATGTGTTGACCCAGACTGGGAGGCTGCTGCTATAACGAGATCCTTTGTGGTTAACCAACACCAGAGACTGCAAAGGTTAGATGTGCTCCTGCTGCAGGGGCTCTGTGCCAGCAGAGCCAGTCTCAATGCCACCTGCACCTCTCCTCCTGACTACTCACAGCAAGCTCTGGCTGCAGAACAATCCCTTCCTTCAGCCCTGCATCCTGATGCCATAAAAAGCAGAGATGCACTGCAGCACCCAGTGTTTCTGCAAGGCTTACATCAGCAAATACCTGATAAACCAGCTGCTATTTAATTTTTTATAAATTTATTCATAAATCAGCTTCTCATTTAACGTATTTTCTCCCTCCCCCCCCCTGCAGATGACGAGGTGACCGTGGGGAAGTTCTACGCCACCTTCCTGATCCAGGAATATTTCCGCAAGTTCAAGAAGCGTAAAGAGCAGGGGCTGGTGGGGAAGCCCTCGCAGCGCAACGCGCTGTCCTTACAGGTGACACGCGGGCCCCAGGTGACAAGGGCTGCTACACTAGAGACAGGCGGCCCCACTTCCCTCTTCAGCCACTCTGGGGGTTGCAGTGGGCTATCCCTATGGGACAGGAGGTTGTAGACACCTTGAATTATCACACCAGTCCTTTTGGACAAATACCTGTGTGTACCATGGGCTCACAATCTCTTAGCTCTGGAAATGGAAGGCACGGGTGAGGCATAATCACTAAGTTATCAATCTGCCTGTAATATTTGAAATTTGGGATCTGTAGTACTGTGCTAGCTAGAGAGAGAAAGAGAAAGCAAGGCAGGAACACACATGGGCCTCTTTAGGGAGAGAAGACCATCTTTATTGAGCAGACGAGCTGTATATAAATCATGTTCTGCAGAGCTAAGACAAGGCAGTAGCTCATTGGATAGTTAGGAAAACACCCATGGGACAGCACTTTAGCATGGGTCCCACGGTTGGTACCAGGTGTTAACCTTTATTATGAATTCCATTCTGTTTTTGACCAACTTATCACCCTGGGAGGAATTCTCCCTACCGGGGCTGACACATTATCAGCTTGGGAAGAAGCTGTGAGAGAGCCAGGAGAGACAACAGCCCAAGAGTGATTTTCCAGGCTGTAGTCTTCCTAGGCCTCTAACAGTGTCCACAGGGATCGTCTCAGAGAACTGGTATGAAGTATCCTACAGACATTTGCTTACTCCCACATACATTTGGCCCATTCTGAGTGCATGTTGCCAGGAGGCAAAATCACTTAGAAAGCAAAAAGCATACCTGTGTGCCAAGGCCATCCAATGGACAGGACTGTAAGGATTGGGATCTGTTCCCCACTGTGATACATGTTCACTCAGTAGATTATCAGGCTGTGTGACAGAAAGAGAAAACCCCATTTACTGTACAAGCAGGACTGTTTATGTCCCTCGAGGATACATTGAGAAAAAAAGGGTGACTCTGGAGTTTCAGCAGGTTGAAAAGTGCTGTGATGTGGGCACAAACACAGAATGAAGCCTCAGTACACCCACAGCTTACCACCCTGGATGGACTCTTTGGAACAGACTCCAGCCAGTGAGGGGTTTGAGGACTTTGCAGGTCTGAATGTCAGAAGCTTAGTTATTAAATCCATATTTAAGCTGCCAATAAAAAGAAGAGATTTTCTGAGGCACCAGAGTACATGGTTCAGCTGGAACTGTGGCTGCTCTAGAGCTTCTGGTTGTGGATCTGAGAACCCAGAGTTGAAAGCACACAGACCTGCTAAGTCAAGCCTAAGTGGATTTATGTCTATGTCCTGCTATGATGAAGCCAAGGACTAGCAACAAACATTCCTTGGTTTGTATTGCCAAGAGTTTCTCTCTCTCCGAGGTGGAGACCAAAGAACAGGGTTTGTTGGTGTTTCTCTAGGAGCTGGGGGTGCTGTGTTAACTGAAGGGGCTCCACAGTGGTTAGGAAGGAATGGCAATGCTGTTACCTGTCCCGTGCCCACTCGGAGATATGAAGCTCTATAGTTTGCTGTTCTGCAGGCTGGTCTGCGCACGCTGCACGACATCGGGCCGGAGATCCGACGAGCAATTTCTGGAGACCTGACAGCTGAAGAAGAGCTGGACAAGGCCATGAAAGAAGCAGTTTCTGCTGCCTCTGAAGATGATATCTTCCGGGTAGGTTCCAAACAAGTTTGTGAGCTGAGGCTGAGCTCAGAGTGCTGCATTCTCTTTCTGTTCATTCTGCATTTCAGCTGGGCCCTCCGTGTTGTGTAGATCTTACCAGGAAACAGTGGTGGACCTAAGTCCTAAATGCAAGGTCCTAAGGTCTTTGCATTGTTTTATCCCAATTTCTTCTCTTCCTCTGAAGGGAAACATCTCACTGGAAGATTCCCTCATGAAGCCTAAATTAAAAAACAGATCAGTGCAGCCATTTGCAATTTGCAGAGCAGCAGCCAGGAACATTTTAGTGTTTTGTTCACTCCTTTCAGTGGCACTGGTAGCATCCTTCCAAAAAGTACACCAGGACCCAATAGAGCTCCTATGGAAGGAGAAAATTTTTTCTTATTTCATTCCTGTTTCTTATAATTGTTTTCTTTGGTAACTTTTCCTCTCCTTTGGCATTTTCCTCCTTTCTTTACAGAAGGATGCTGTCAGTCCCTTTCATTACCCACCATCTAAACAGTACATAACTGACTCATTAAATTTCTCTTCATTTCTTCCTCCAGGTGCTTAATAGTTTTTGGTGCTCTTCTCAAATTCCCCCTCATATCTAAATGTTCCTTTGCAACTGCACTGAGAAAACCAGACAGCAGCTACCTGGTTCTTGTACCCATACCCTGTCCTGGACTCCCATGGCTGGTGGGAGGTGTAGAGACAAACACCTGCCAGTCCTCTGAAATCCCATACCTAGCCTCTGTGACAGAGAAGTCCTCACACTGCCTCCTGGAAGAGAGACCACCAGTGCCATCATGTTCACTTTGGTTCTCACTTTTTTTTTTTCCCTCAAGAACAGTCTAAGCAGGAAAACACTTGCACATCTAACTCACAAAGGAAAAATCCTTTCTGTTTCTCTGACAGAGAGCTGGAGGCTTGTTTGGAAACCATGTGAGCTATTACCAAAGTGATGGCAGGAGTGGGTTCCCCCAGACATTCACCACCCAGAGACCTTTGCACATCAATAAGTCTGGCAACAACCACGGAGATACCGAGTCTCCATCTCACGAGAAGCTGGTGGACTCCACCTTCACTCCCAGCAGCTACTCATCTTCAGGCTCCAATGCCAACATCAACAATGCCAACAACACTGCCCTGTGTCGCTTCCCCAGCCCACCCAGCTACCCCAGCACTGTCAGCACAGTGGAAGGCCATGGGACCCCCTTGTCCCCCACCATATGTGTGCAGGAGGCTCCCTGGAAACTCCCATCCAAAAGGTAAGTCTGCCAGCAGAGAGGGAGCCAAGGGAGCAGGTGTGGGAAGGTGCATGCAAACACCAGAGCACTGCTGCTGAGCCAAAGTCACTCCCAGACATTGCCCAGCCTGCAGCCTGCATTGAGCCTTTGGGTTCTCCACTTGTGCCAGAGCCACAGAGATGCACCAGTTGGCCCCTGCAAAGCACCAGCACTCTTACTGACCAACACACTTGATTTATTTGGGCTTTATCAGGAGGAAACCTTTGTAAAGTCCAAAGGGAACCTTATTTATCCCTCTTTCACCACAGGGAGGTGTTTTACCAACTGGTAACTGAAGGAGACTGCTCTTCATGTCTTAATTGCCCAGTAGGGAGCTTTGTTGAAGTCAGTGGCTTTTCATTCAGCAGGTCCCATCCCTACAGAGGTCACCAAAGACATTCTGGGAGGAGGGAGGCAAGGTTTTTGGAAACAAAGCAAAGAAAATCCCCTTCTCTGGACAGTTTTCAGGCTCTCTACACACAGATGACTAACACAAAGGAATATAATTTTTCTCAGTGGGGGATTTTTTTTTTTAATACTTTCAGAAACAGCAGGAAAGAGATGGATTTTTTTTTTCTGCAGTGCAGAGAGTGAACAGTGTGAAAAAGATGACTAAATACTGCCCTTGGAAAGGACAGAATAGGACATTAAGATAGAGGAACTTCAGTGGGTGCAGAATTGCCCAAGTGAAGAGTCCCATGGTTTTTCTATTTCATGCCTTCCTGAGGGAGGCCACGGGAGTTGCACAACATGTGTTGCCATCTGCCCTCCTCCCTGCTGACTCGTGCTGGTGTGACACTGCTAACAGGGTGTTCTTTTCTCTCCTTGCTTCCCTGGGCACGTTCCTTGAATTAGGACACATTACTACGAGACCCTGGGACGGTACGTGTTCTCCATACCCCTCTAATGCTGCCTGGGTGTCAGACCCACTCTTTCCTCCTGTTCAAACTCCAAATTCCCATTAATGCTGAATATGAGCTCTCCTTTTTGGTGTCAGTAGGGCTGAAATAGAGATACTGATCACAATGGCAGCTCCAGAAAATGCTCACAACTCAGAAAATGCTCACAAGTAGCGATCCGTGTTCTGGCTATTTTCTAGATTTGGGTTTTTTTAGGGATTCTAGCTGGGCTCACACATCTACACATTCTCTGATCACAGCATAGTGAAGTACACCCTGGCATGTTCATACAAAAATTCAGTATGGTTTTGGCTAAACACAGACAGTTGAACAGCAGCAGATGCTAGATACTGATTTTTTCCCCTGTGCACCTTAGCAGTTTTACTTGCCTCTCATTTCAGAGGAAGGTCACTGCAGCACTGTCCTACAGGCTCTTTTACACAATGGATAGCCACATTTCTCCCAATGGTTTTTGCTTTAACCAGATGACAAGATAATGTTGCCTCTCCAGTCCCTAAAAGATTGGGGGAAAAAAAATGCCACCCTGCTTTCTTCTGTAAATGCTAGTAAGAAACTGAAATTGTTTCCAATACCTCCATACCTCAAAGATTCAAGCTACCTCTAGATTTTACTTTACTCCTCAGAAAACACAAAGTCCAAAAGAAGCAAAATACAAGTGCTGAAATGTGAAACAGAGGGACAGAGAGGAGGCAAGCAGGGAATTAAGGGCTGGCACACCTAAGGATTTGAACAGACCCTACTGAATTCAGTAGAAGCACTCTGCAGTTAAAAAAGGGATGGAAGGTGGAAAAGCCAGCAAGGATGAGAATGTGAGCAGGAGGCAGACAGAGCACAGAGATTGTGCACTTTGAGGGATTTGGGAGGCAAAGGCCACACATCACAGAGATGAGAAGGTTACTGTGAGTGTCCTGGAGGCTTCTCTGAAATCCATAACCACGTCTTTTGTAACAAGGGAAAAAGCTTATTCCTGAGAGCCCATCTCAGATTCTACTGTGAGTTCAGTGAGGTGTATCTTTGGAAATGTGGTCAGTGTGATGTGCACATTAACAGAGTACTGGTAGTCACAAATGACAAAACACATTTACAGTGTTGTTCAGCACTGGTTTAAGACACTCGTCCTGTGAAGGAGGACACAGACAAAGGTTGTTGCCTTGTATTTGTGAACTCTGTAGCTCTGTTCAGTCATTGATTTTCCTATGATGGCTCTTCAGCATTATATTAAACTGAGACAGATGGAGCCTGTCATTCTTGTCTTTGTAACAGGTTGTCTTTACCATCTCCATATCTTGACTTGTCTTTTTTGCTCATTAGCTCCAGTTCCAGAGACAGCCAGCTGGCAATTGTTTGCCAAGAGGAAGTGTCTCAGGATGAGACTTATGATGAAAATTTGAATGAAGACATTGAGTACTGTAGTGAACCAAGTCTGCTCTCTACCGAAATGTGAGCTTTGCAGCTTTAGTCAAGGTGTTTGGGTGGTTCTTTAATTAAGGGGGAGAACTGGGAAGAGGTGAAATTTTTCTACAAAAATTTCAGTTTATGGGAGGCGGTCAGAAAATTTTAGACAACTCAAATATGAGAAAATAATTTCTTTAAAAAATGCAGTTCAGCCCTAGAAGTAACATTGAAAAGGATATTTTTTCACCTAGGATTTTCCTTCTCTGAATGGGACATCTGGATCTGCAGGGCTGCCCCCCCACATTCACTTCTACTTCCTGATGTTCCCAGAGCTCATTTTTAGAGGGTTCTCTGTCTCATGGTCTCTTGGACCTGTAATAGTTTGAAGCTAGCTTGCTCTTGCATCCCTTTGCTAGCATGACCTTCCTTGCTGGAAAAGGGCTTATTCTGCTCAGTATCAGCTGCTTTTCTAAATCCCTCTGCTCTCCTTCCCAGGCTTGCATACCAAGATGATGAGAACAGACAGCTCACTCTGCCAGAAAACAACAAAGGAGAGGACAGCCGGCACTCTCCCAAGAAGGGGTTTCTGTGCTCCTCAGCTCTAGGTAACCTCCCAGCAGGGCTGGGCTGTGTTTCCTCCTCCTTGATGGAGTTCCCACATCTCCCAGGAGGAATCCCAGCCTGTGTGGGTATGGGTGTTGCTGTTTGCTGCATTCAGCTCGTGAGAGCAGGAATCCCAGGGCGTGCAGACAATCCTGATCAGGCACATGGCTCTGCTGGCCTCACACCCAGCCAGCAGATGAACCTGGGGCTGTTTGGACAGTGATCTGTTTGATCAAGCCTTCCTGTGATTGAGGGCAGTTTATTTGAGAGCTGTGGACTCTCCAAACAATCACCAGGGAGTCACCAAATAGGTGAGCCTTGAGTCTACAGTGTTGTGCTCTGTGTGTATACAGCAAGGAGAAATGAGAGATTGTCTCCTTTGTCTGCTACCAGGAACACACTGAATGTCAGATTAAGTTAATACAATATAAATTTGCCTTCTGCTGTAATTGTACCTGGAGATTTTCAAGTGCTTCACTCTCAGGGGAAACCCATGAATCAGAAGGTTTTATGAAAGTATCAAGAGAGTCTGTGACAAAAGGAACTCTTTTAGGTATAGCATTTTTCAGCCTTTTTCTGAGTATTGGTATGGTGAAAAAGGGCACTGAAGGGAGAAACTAAAAAGAATCATGTGTATAAAATACATTTTTACAGAATAACAGTGACAGACTAGGTAGTGTCATGTTTTAAGTGAGACTACTGTGTCTTCACTGAAATCCTTCAGGATGCTTGAGTGCTCTAACAACATTTACTTTATTTCAAATCTTAAAAAGAGAGGCAATGATAACTTCTATATCTATCTGTAAGGCAGCCAGCCCTTGATACAATGCTCCCCTAACTACATTCTAGTGAATATTTATATATTGATGTCATACTCATTTTACTAGTTCAGATTTTTCTCTAGAAAGATGAAATACTTTTAACCTAAATTGTAACATTAATTCTCTGGATTATAACATATTTTCTCCAACCTTGAGAGGGCTTTTTCTCAACAATCCAATATTATAAATAATTACTATTTTCAGAATTCTAATTTTCTCTCCTTCTTTAGAAAAACGTCAACAGAATCAAGAAGACCACAAAAATATTTTAGTGTGCCATGTATTGAATCTTTACTACTGGATTTATTTGCCATTTTTCAGAAGTAAAGCACTTGATCACAAACATACTTTTCAGTAATTTTAAATTCCTCATTGGGAGTATCTTTCTCATATTTAGAGAAGTTTAATTTTATAGCAAGTACAATGTGACTGTTTCAGTAGTTCCCTCTAAAATCTTTTTTTTTTTCTCTTCCCTTTCTTCCAATTTCAAAAATGCTTAATGTCTTTCTAAGTCACCTTCCCTTCACCAGTAAATTCCCCACTGATTAATTCAGTTGCACTTGACCTTGCTATAGACACAGTCTCATAAAGTGTGGTATGTCTGGCAGCTGAGGGACACAGATCACATGCTGAGTGCTTTCTGTAAATACATTTGCTTTGGGAAGGGCAGAGTGTTGAGGGGAACTGGACAGAGCCTAAAGCAAGTGTGTCTTTGCTGTATGTCCAGTGGGACTGCCCTAAAAGAATCTGAAAACAGATTATCTGTGGTGTATTATGAGTGATGGACACATTGTGTGTGTTGCTGTTTCAGGTCGAAGAGCATCTTTTCACTTAGAGTGTTTGAAAAGACAGAAAAACCAGGGTGTGGATGTCTCACAAAAGACAGTCCTGCCTTTGCATCTGGTCCATCATCAGGTGAGTGTTAATAACCACCCAGAGCATCCCAACCCACTGTTTAAAAACCATTTGGGATAGATTCTCACTCATACTAAAGGCCCAAGTTTTAGCAATCAGGATTTTTATCATTCCCAGAATGCTACAGAAATATGTCCCTTGGAGTCAGCCACAGCTATCATTTTCTGATGCCCATGAAAGAATAAGATAAAATACTAGCAAAAAGATGAAAATAACTACCCAAAATGCTGCAGTGCAATTACACTGGCTTTGATGGCAATATGAACATGAATAAAGTGTGCACAGTCTACTTTAATATTAATTAAAGGTAACCAGTAAGTGTAATTAACCATTTTAAAACATAAACTGATTAGATGTAATCAATTAGCTTCTTAAGCCCTTTGTCACTGTGTTCAGCAGCATAGCAAATGTATGTCTAAACACATACCTAGATGATTAGCCAGCTGTCAGGCTCCAAAGGAGAGCTGTGTCTTTTGGTTTGATGATGCCACTTTTTGTCACCATAAAAGAAACAGGTGCAGATGGCAGTGCAAACCTTGTAGTTGTGGCATCCTGCTCTCTTTAGTCCCCACAGGCAGGGCAGAATGGCCTTGCCACTTCTTTTGCCTGCCACAAGGCCAGAAAATGCCACACAGCAGGAATGGGAGGAGTGAGAGGTCAGAGGAGTGAGAGAGGTGTGGGCTGGAGGCTCCCTGGATTTTCTCACCTCCACTTCCAGATACTTATCCTTTAATTCTTGAGCTCCAGGTCTGCAGAGAGTTACAGCTGTGGTGGTGACAACCAGAAAGTGTGTTGGAGCAGGGAGGATTGGTGAGGAAACAGCTTCCCACATTCACCAGAGCACCAAAAGCCCTCCTGAGACTTCCTGCCCTCCCATGGCAGGCTAGGCAGAGGGAACACAGGCCTTGCAGCCCTCTCAGCCTACACAGCCATAGAATCACCTCCCTCCAACCTCTACACATAAGATGGAGCTACTTCACTCTTCCTCATTCCACCATGAAGCCCAAAACCTGGAGGGAGGATGGGGCTCTGCCCACACAAGTGCCACACTGAAGGGCTACCCTGAAAGAGGCATCTGGCTGCCAGCTGACTACACTCAGAAACATTCACATGTTCACAAAAATATTAACCAACAATAGTGCCTGAAATAAGACCACAGAGTGGAAAGGTTGCCTCTGGTAAACCTAATGCATTCTGTTGCTGTGAATGCCTGAAGAGGTGTTCTCATGGAACACCTGTACATCATGATATGTAAATGTATTCAGCTGAAGCTCAAAACAATCCTACATAGCTTCTTTCAGCTTCCTCAGAACCTTACATTCTTGATAAAGCATTTTGTGTAGGTTTCTGCCAACACGCTGAAAAATTGGTTCTGTTGTCCTGCCTGACAGATCCAGGTCTCTCCTTGAAGTCCTGGCAGTTTAAGGGATGTGCTGAGACCATCATAGCCTGCAGGGCATGACTTATGCAGAAGTTTTAAGGGCTTTCTTCCTCACTGAAATTTGATAGTATCTAATTCCTGAGAAAGCCTTGGTGAACTTGCAGGTGACTAAGAATTAATTATTTTTTCTAGTGTCAGTTTACTTGACACTGAAGTCATCAGCACAACATAATTATCAGTTCCCAAGGATTTCAGTGGCAGATGGACTGAGCTTCACTGAACATGAGCTGTCTAATTTAAATTAGTCAGTTCAGTCCCACTGTGGTCAGTGGAGGGAAGGAGCATCACCAAAGGGCAAGTTTAAGTCTTGTATCAGTCATGTCTTTAAGACAGCATTTTCAGACAGGCATTGAAGAGAAGGGAGGCTTGCCAGTGCCTTTCTGCACAGTTAGCTTAGATTAAACACAGAGCTTTCCAGCAGCCTGAACACAACTCTGTGTGTTCACACAACTCAATCCACACGCTTTTGTAGTTTCTATGCATTTATTTCATTGCTCAGCCATGAGCTCTGTGAGATGAGCTTATGACTCTGGCAGTCTTGCTTATAGAACAAGGAAGCAGTCACCATCAATAAGGCAGCAGAGAGGCCTCTTGAGGAATTTGTTATAAGAGGAGGCTGAATGACTCAGAGGCTGTGTATATGACTACAGGAAGGACTGGACAGCTGAAAGTATAATCATCAGATATTGATCCTCCCACCAACAGCAGATGCCTTAGAATCCAGTGGTGAATGTCAAGTTATTGCCAACTGCACACACATCTAAAATTCACATCTGATATCTGTTCAGGTTCCTCAGCAGACACTTAAAACAGCAAGTGGCAATAAAAGCCTGTGCTATATCTGGTGTCAGTGGTGGGAAAATGATTTGCTGTCTCCCCCACTGGAGAAGAGGTGCTGAGGATGCCGGCAGCATCGTGAGGAATGGGACTGCATCCCTCCTGGCAGTGCCAGGGGAATGGGACTAGACTTCTGGCAGTGCGGTGGCTCCCAGGCTAAAGAACTGCGGTTCTGAAAATTTCCAGTCCAGTGCTTGGCACTAGCACAGGCTACACCATTTAAAGGGAAGCTTGCAAAACGAGTTTGCAGCACACATCCAAACCCTTCAAGGAGCTGGCAGCTGTTTTCACAAGCCTCGAGATTCTCCAGGCCCTTCTCGTACGGTTTCTCCAGCACCTCCTTGTTCCAGCCGTGCAAGCTCTCACTCGTGTTGTCCCCTCTCTGTCCGCAGGCATTAGCAGTGGCCGGCCTGAGTCCCCTGCTCCAGCGAAGCCATTCCCCCACCACGTTTTCTCGGCTGTGTGCTACACCCCCGGCCACGCCCTGCAACCGGGGCTGGCCGCAACAAACCATCCCAACGCTGCGCCTCGACGGGGCGGAATCCTCGGAGAAGCTCAACAGCAGCTTGCCGTCCGTGCACTGCGGCTCCCGGTACCCCGAGAGCGGCGGCAGCCCCAGGAGAGCCCGGCCGGTGTCCCTGACCGTGCCCAGCCCCACCGCAGGGAGCAGCCGGCAGCTCCACGGCAGCGCCAGCAGCCTGGTGGAAGCGGTAAGAACGCACAGGACCTAGGGCATTGTGGCCACCTAGAAATACGGCCCTGGAAGAGCAGGGCAGCAGATCCGCTGCCCTTCTCCCAGCGGGGGTTTAGAGGCATGAATGGGAGAAGGAAGCACAGCGGTGAGGAGGGTTGTGTTGGAGGTGTGGCAGGGTTGATGCTGCGGGGTACTAACACGTGTCTTTGTGTTCTGGTTCTCCACCTGCTCTTGAAGGTCTTGATTTCGGAAGGACTGATGCAGTTTGCTCAAGATCCAAAGTTCATTGAGGTCACAACCCAGGAGCTCGCAGACGCCTGCGACATGACGATAGAAGAGATGGAAAATGCAGCAGACAACATTCTCAATGGTAACAGCAAGCAGAGCCCCAATGGCAACCTCTTGCCTTTTGCTAACTGCAGGGACCCAGGGCAGGACAGTGCAGGAGAGGAAGAGGAAGAGGTGCAAAACCCGGATTGTAGGATAAGTCAGGAGGAGCTCAAGGACAGCAGGATTTATATCAGCAGCCTGTAGTTGCCAGGGCTGGAAGCGATGCTGGTTTTTTATTTGTTTCAATGTTCCTAATGGGTTTGTTTCAGAAGTGCCTCACTGTTCTCGTGACCTGGAGTAACCGGAACAGCGTTCTTCATTCATTTCTGTTGGGACGAGTCGCAGAGTTGGGTGGTGTAAGAAAGCTTTTCAGGAGCGGATATAACCCCAGCACGTGTCCATGAAGGAAGAGTGAGGAGGAGGAGGAGAAGAGGAGGAGAGCCAGCTCCCTCTTTTTTTCAGTCCCTGCACAAGGAACGACAGCTGCCTCCGGAGCACCAAGGGGAACCTCAGCTTCCTGTGGATGGCCCTAGCCAAAAGGACCCTGCACCAAACGGGTGTCTTTCAACCTTGCTTGTAAAAATCATTTTGCACATATTCTGTATGAGCCTCACCGTCTCCATAAAGCCAAGGCCCTTTGATTGGGAAGGAGAGGAAGACTTCTGCTGTGGATTCCCGCACGGCCACGGGGAGGAGGAAGCAGGAGAAGCCCAAGGGCGCTCGAGGCGCGGCCCAGCCCTGCCGAGACTCCGGCAGTGGCCCTTGCCGGCCAATCAGAGCTCGGGTGCTCACTCGCCAGCCTATCCGAGCTCAGGCGGTCTCGTGCCGGCCAATCAGAGTTCAGCGCGCCAACTGTGCCAGCCAATGGGAGAGCAGGCATGGCGGCGAGGCGGGGGGGCCGCCGGGCCTGTGCAGAGTTCTTCTTGTTTCTCAGTTTGGTATTTTCTTGAAAGCATGTTGCGGTTTTTATTTTGACTTCTTTTTTTTCTTTTTTTTTTTGAGGGAGAAGGGAGTGTTTACAGCGTTTTGTAATCACCTACCTTTTTTGTTTTGGTTTATTTTCACCTTTGCAGATGTTAAATTGGTTTGATCATGTTGTATTATTTAAACTGGGGGGTGGGGTGGTTTCGCCATTGGAATTTGGTAGAAGCATAATGATAAATGAGTTTTACCAACCATTATGTACACCGAGAATTTGTAATTTTATTTACTAGCAACTGAAACCTTTTTTTGTTGTTGTTTTATAATTTAAAGATAGTAGGCAATGCACTTGATATAGTCTTGCACATTTGAGTGACTGATTTGGGTTCTTTTTAGTGCTAAGTGTATCTGTGAGTGTGGGAGCAACAGGAGCGAGTGTGTGTGCGTGCGTGTGTGTAAGAGCAGTTCTCCACGTCCTGGTTTGAGCTGCGGGAGATCTGTATCTGGGGCCATTCGAATGCAAAAACAAACCACTGTCTCTGCTTTCGAAAAGGGAATCAGTAACTTTGCATTTTCTGTTCCACAAGATATGCAAAAACAATGCAATAATATTGATTTTAAAATAAAAATTGTAAGTTGTGTTGGCATTAAAACTGTATAGAAAAAAAAAATTTACAGGGGTGGGGGGAAACAAAAAAAAAATAACAAACCAGAAGACGTTACGCTTCAATATATTCCGTGTGATGTTTTATTGCATTGATAATGTTTCTGTTGAAGAAACTGTTATACTTGAATTCAGGTCAGTTTCAGTATTTTTCAAATATTTTTTTAAAATGAATTGCAATTGTGCCAAGCAAAGATAATGAATTGAATTAAGTTTGTTTAAAAAAAAAAAGAAAAAAAAATAATCACTTCTTGTATATTTTGCTGCATGTCAAGTGAATCATTTCGTATTTGGAATGTGCCAAGCTTTACCTTTGAACTGTTAAGTGCTTTTTTACGTGTGGTTGGGGAAAGGGTACTATTTTTTTTTTTCCTTTTTTAATTTGTACGATGAACAAAGTGTACCTGGTGTAAGTAACTATTCTGCAATCCACTGACAGGTTGAACGTTACTGATTTTGCATATCTTGTGTTCATTTTCCTTCTTCCTCACTCCCTTTTAACATGCACGATGACTTTATCGGTAGAGAATCTTTCTTCCCGAGACTGGGACATTTTATTCAGGCTTTGTTTTCTTTCCTTTTGCTCAGTTCCTCTAAAGGTCTCGTCCCACTCAAGGGTGGCAAGACCCCCAATGCCCATTTGGCAGATCCATCCTACGAGTTCAGCTGGCACCAGCAATTTAAGGAGCAGGGGGGAAAAATCTGGCTTCAAAATTATTTTACAAAATAGCTGAACCCTGATCAATTTTAGCAGGATCCTGAGATAAGAAATGCAAGAATCAGTATGGCAAAGTAAAGTTATCTAACCCTGGTCTGGGCTGAAAGCAGAGGGAGAGAGGGAGAGCTGTGGATCTTTATTAGGAGAATTGCTGCAGTCTGGTCAAGATGCAGGTGCCAAGTGACTTTTTGGTGTTCCTATGCATGGTCTCAGTCCTCTTCCCAGACTTTAGTGGATGGGTCAGGTACTAAGTCACAAAACATCTGGCAGCACAGCATGTCCCAGCCACAGTTCCTGACTAGTAAATGTGAAATTCTCTCACACTGACCGTTGGCCCTAACCCTGAGAGAGGCTGGAAAAACAGGCACGTATTGTTAGATTTTATGCAACTGATTTTTGTCTAGACTACTGCTGGTTTTTCTTCCTCCTCAAGATGATTCACAAATTTGCAGATCAGTTCTGAGTTCTGAGGTGTGATCTGACTCAGAGCTAAACTTTGATTCCTATCTTGAGCTTCTGCAGATGTCCGAGAACACTCTTCACTGCACACATTGACTACATTATTTTTGTAACACTTGTTTTTCTTCTCAATTCTCTGGGGCATAAAGGAGAAATAGCAAAGGGTATTTTTGACTGTACTTTTTGAACCGGCCGGTATCAACTCAAGATACCTTGGAGAAAACCAAATACTAGAGAAATATGAATCCATTTGTACAAGCATCTGTCATCAAATCATAATTCAAGGCTTCCCTGGAGAAAGTAACCAGCTGATGTGAGTCAGTCTCATCCTTTCATCCCTGGTGCCTCTATGGAGATGGGCACACACATGTCTCCCTGTGAGTTTGCTGCTGCTGGTGCTGATGTGCTCCAAAGGTACTTGAAAGGGAAAAATGCCATGTAAGGGCTCCCTAACTCATTTTCTTTCACTGCAAAGTCCATCTGACCCTCCAAATGGAAGACAGGCGTTCTTCACTCCTGAAAAACTGTGCTTACCTAAATTAATGGTGACAGTGAGCATTTTGGATGCTTGACAGTCCATGTTTTAGGATTTTTCTTGATGGGAATGAAAATTACAAGAAGGATTGTGCCCCGGGCATTCTTGGTGAAAGCTGCTCCTCCCTCGGAGGTCGGAGCCTACAATGGCCAGGGGAAACCCCACTTTCTCCTGGAAGACCCAGTAGGTGCTGCAGAGTGGAAAATGTACGGCTAGCAAAGAATGCAAATGACTTCTACAGTTTGAGGGGCAGGTGTTAAATTTAGTAATTGCTGGTGCCAGCTGTGCAAACTTCTCTTTCCGGGGAGGGTGGCTTTTTCTTCTTTCTTTTTCATTTGAGGTACTTCCAGTGTGCACATTGTGACAGGCCTGAGCAAAGAGCTGCTGCCTCCTGCAAGTGAGGCAGTCTGGGGGACAGTGGGAAGGAGGGGGCAGGTTTAGTTCCTGGAGTGCTTCCCTGTGTATGGGAGTGACTGGTGGGTACAATCACTGTGCTGTGGATGGAAGCTTTGAAGGAAGCGACGGCTGAGAAGTGGCATGGAAGGAAAGAATGGGGAAAATGATCTGCTGTTTGCCTCTGAGCATCTCTGACTTGCAAGAGGACACTGCAGACTAAAGACATTTCTTATAAAACAACAAACCTCCTCCCTGTATCACTCCTGCTCATTAGTCCAGACAGTACTGGGCCAGCCACATCGGGTGCATTTCTTTTTTTCTTCCTTATTTCTGTGTGGCTGACGTGATGGGAAAGCAAGTGGAACTCATGATCCAGAGCTGGAGTTTCGTTGTCCACAGACCTTTTGTGCATCATCTGCCTCTTCAGCTGGACATGTGGACGATGATGGTGTAGATGCTGCTGCTACTGCAGGGGTCCCACCTGTTTTCTTGCCCTGCCCACCACACCCCGGCACGGAGGGACAGCCAGAGAGGCGCCATGTACAGAACCGCATCTATTTCTGCTTTGTTTTCTGACTCACAACCCTGCCCCAGTGACTACGACAACAACAACAACAAAAAAAGGGCAAATGCATTTTTTACATTTCTTGATAATTTCCAAAGCAATGTATCATTGCTTTCTTTAGACTGACGCCAATATAACAGTTGTATGGGTCTCAGCCAGGCTCCTGTGTCTTTTCTGCCTGAGTTTCAGATTGCTGTATGAAATGTATGCGTGTTTGCACACAGACACAACCGGACGAGGTGGCGGTACCCCGAGCCCGTGGGGTCGGTCACCTGTGTCACAGATGGAGTTGGAGGCCTTGCTTCATGATGGGAAACCCCAACCCCACTGGTCCAGAGAGCTGAAGTGAAGCAGCCCTACTGAGACAGAACTGAGTATCCTGAGATACATCCATGGTCCTGCTGTGACTGTCTCCGCAGCAGGGGCAGTGGCGGGGAGAGGAACACTGAATGGGGAATTTGGAGCACAACAATATTGAAGTAGAATCCAGTTGGGGGTTTCTGGTAGCAGTGAGATTTTATCAGTTCCCATAGTGCAAACTGTCATGCATATAAAGAAAACATTCCAGGCCATCAGAAGCCCCAATTCCCATCTCGCTAACGTGAGGCTGGAGGGCATTAGAAGCCAAGGAGGTTGTATTGATGCAAAGAATGTGGAAAACAGAACTAGGCCCTGAAAAAATTAATTACATCTTTCTCCCATTTATTTTCTTCTTCAAAGAAGTCTTAAGAAAGACAATTCTCAATAGCTGCACAGGATGTCTTTTTTTCTTCTTTTGAATGTTGTGAAACTTTTAAAGTTTTATTCTGGGTGAGCAAGCCCAGGGATCCAGGTTTCCAATGGGATCTCAGTCCATGGAGCTTTTATCTCTGTTCCTGCTTTGTTTCTGGAAAGCTGAAACCACTCTTACCTTGCTGCTACAGCTCCCTGAGGTTGGGTGGGTGAGGACAGAAGCACACCAGGAGATATGTCCTGTTCTGAAGACAGATTGGGCTCCAATTGCTTTGAGAAAACTCAGTAGCATGACACTGGAATGGAAAAAAAAACCCTCTTCTGATACAAACTTCAGTGTTCTAGTTAAATTCTCCATTCTTCTCCCCTTTACAGGGAACTTAACACTTGAGCATAAAAACCAGGCCTTTAGGGGCACAGGGCTCGACTCAGTTGCCTAAACGTGGGTGTCCACTGTCACTTGAGACACTGTAGAGTATCCTCTGCCAGGTCTGCCACAGATGGTGGAGAGAGGCACAGCTCTGGCCCAGGCAGGGCTGGTGTCACAGCCCCCAGCCCCAGAGGATGGCAGAGATCTCAGGTGGCAGGGGACAATTAGGCAACTTAATCAAGTCCCTTTCTAAAGGGCTAATTGAGAGGAGCAGCACCAATGACTGATGTAATGAGGGAAACTTCATTAGCATTACCAAGGGCTTAGTTAGGCAGGATCAGGAGCTTGTCTCCACACTTCCATGCTGTTGTTTTTCTACCCCATGTCAGCCACTCTGCCTCCACTCCTGCGGCCTGAAGCTGGCAGCACTCTGCCCAGTCCTTTCCTTAGGCCAGGATTAGTGGCTGCATCCCAGGCCCAGGGGAGCAGGGACAGGCCCAGGCAAGAGCAAGCATCACTCCACTCAACCACAGGTTTTTCTGCCAGCGTTCTAACAGCCCTTTTCCAAAGCTTTTTCCTATTTGAAACAGAACCACAAACTCAGACACCATTTGTTGGCATCATCATTCAGGTGATTAAATACCTGTGTTTTTCTGTTAGCTCTTTCCCAGTTAGGCTGAAATGCTTTCAGTATTTTAAGCATCCTAAGTCAGTCTGCTCCCATCTCAAGCGCTTAGGTAGACTGGCAGCCAATACTATCTAAACATCATCAACTTTATGATTGCTCGTAGAAATGATTGTTTCAAGCTTATTTAGTCTTAACAGTTTGAATGTGGGAAGATTTTGGAGGAAGAGGAGTGAGATTGTAAATATCTCTGACAAACATTGCTGCATCACACACAAAAAAAAAGGGGAGATACTTATAAAACTGCCTTAAAAATCAATTCTGAATGATGAATCTCCCTCCAAACAATTGCCGTTTGATAGAGCAAGGGATGAGTCACTTTGGGTGAATTCTGGCAAGAAGTGGTTGGAATTTAGTCCGGTTTCAGGAGCAAAAGTGTAATTTAGGAGCTGATCTCTCACTCAGTCTGAATTCACATCAGCACCAAGGACTGAGCACTGCAGGATCCAAAGGGTTTAAGGACTGGTGGGTGCTGTCTGTGCATGGTTTGGGTCTGGCCCGGCAGGTACTGAGTACTGGTGTCTCCCAGTGACTTCAGGGAAGATGGGGTTCTTCAGCACCTCTTAAGTTCAGGCCCTGGAGCACCATTTCCTGCTCTGATCATCAGCTATAAATGTTGATAAATATAAGTGTTTTGCCTTCATTTGAATTGCCCAGAGCTGTAAAATGACCTCTCTCAAGTATAAATCAGTCCAGATATAAACCTCCTCTCCCACTCTTCCCTACACTCCCTGCCCACCTTCCCAGCCCTCCCTCGCATCTCCACCCAAGCCCTTCCCTGTCTCAATTCTTTACCTCCTTCCACACTTTTATATCTAGTTTTCATGAACCCACAGAAATGCTTCTGTAAATACTGCTGTACAGTTTGTAACCGTCATGTAAGCCTGTCATCAGTGCCAGAGTCCGTCTTGCCCTCTCGCACGTTTTAAAATCATCAGAGGGAAGTTAGAGCGAATGGCCCGCCAGTGAGCTATAGGGTCATCTCTGTGTGGGACAAATGTATATTCCTGTAAGATTGCATTTTTATCTAAGGAATGATGTTATTTTAAAATTGCTAATAAATTTCTAAACAATGTCCAGATTTGTTCAATATTGTAAATGGTATCAAAACTCCTTTGACATTGCTCCCTCTTACCAGCAGTGGCTGAAAATTAAGACAGCTTCCTGCAGCCCCTTATTTCCCACTGCCATTCAGGGGCTCTTGTCCCTATTTAAGGGGCTGCAGAATGGTCTGGACAGCCACAGCCTGCCCTGCTAAACAGCACTTTAGGAAATCCAACCACTCTCTGTAGTATTGTCACCACAGAAATTCTGCCGTGTCACAATGTCCAACGTGTGACTCACACGCAGCCACACACTTAACATTTTCTCTACTGGATTCCTTCTTACCAAGTATATGCAACAGAAAACGAATGCCCTCAGCTTAAATACAGTGCAATTAGTATATACATAAGCCATGAAGCTAATGGGATGATAACAAGTAACGTTCCACACATTTACTTGTCAATTGAGCAAATTTGTTCTACCATGGTTATCAGGAAATTACACTGCAATACCAGCTGAGCACTGTGTTTGTGTCGCAGCATTATAAACCACAGTGTGCTCAGCCCAAGCACATCAGTCTAAGATTCAGTAAAATAATGCCTAAAGAAAAAAAAATGGGTTTTTTTCAGTTACACATGTACATATAAGTACTTTTCCCTGACTTGCACTCAACTGTCAGAACTGCAGGCTTTGCTGCTACTATTAAATAGTGGTGGCACAAAATGCTAAAACCCAGGAGGTGATGAAAACCTGTAGATGTCATCAGTGCAGGGCAGAAGGAATGGCAGAAGGATCACCAACAGAAACCTCATTATCTGCAGGCTCAGACTGGCCACCAGTTAGACATCTGCCACCACAAAACCATACAAAGCCACTGTGCTGTTGGTCAAAGCCCAGCAAAGGGCTCAGCTTTGCTGAAAAACTCCCTGAGCTGGCAGCTCAGCTGCGTTACAGCTCTGTGTGAGAGCATTAGGTGAAATCCATGGCAAAGAACAAGTGAAAGTGTTTGTGGGCGTGCTGCCGTGTGAAAACAGTGCGAAACTTGGAGTGAAACCTGTGAGACAGATGAAACAGGGTGAGCATCAGGAACAAGTAACAGGTTTGCACAGTCCCCTGTGAACTGGATGCATTTAGAACAGCCCCACAACTGGAAAAGCAGAGCATACAGCTATAATGCTTTTTGTTCAGCGGCTGCAGAGCGCTGCTGATGTCAGTTTTTAATGCTCACGGGCATTTACCCGATTCACAGACGTGCACCGGGAGTTCCACCTCAACACGAGGAAGAACTTCTTTAGGTCCAGGGTGGCAGAGCCCTGGAACAGCTGCACAGGGAGGGCGTGGAGTCTCCCTGTCTGGAGACATCCCAAACCCACCTGGACGCGTTCCTTCTCCAGGTGACTCTGCCTGGACAGGGGTGTTGGAATGGATGATCTCCAGCGATTCCAACCCTGGCGATTCTCTGATGAGCTCGCACACCTCGGGACCCTCCCGCTGACCCGCGAACCAACAAGGCGACCCCCAGCTCGAAGCAGGTTTGGCTCTTGAACGCCAACCTCAGNCGCGGCCCTGCGGCTCCTGCTGGACGCCGCGCCGCCCTTCACCTGCTCGCAGCCGGTAAGCGGCGCCGGGAGCGCTGGGCCCGGGCGGGCGCGGGGAGCCGGGATGGCGGGACGGGAGCGCGGGCCCGGGCGGTGCCGGTGTCTCTGTCCCGGGCCGTGTCTCCGTCCCGGGCTGTGTGGCTATCTCTGTCCCGGGCCGTTTCTCAGTCCCGGGCCGTATCTCTGTCTGTCCCGGGGAGAGCTGCACATCCCGCTGCGTTCCCCGGGGCACGGGCCCGGGCGGTGTCGGTGTCCCTGTCTCGGGCCGTGTGGCTGTCCCTGTCGCTGTCCCGGGCCGTGTCCGTGTGGCTGTTGTTGTCCCGGGGAGCGCTGCACAGCCCGCTCCGTTCCCCGGGGCACGGGCCCGGGCGGTTTCTCTGTCTCTGTCCCGGGCCGTGTCGGTGTCCCTGTCGCTGTCCCGGGCCGTGTCGGTGTCCCTGTCGCTGTCCCGTGGCAATGTCGCTGTTGCTGTCCCGGGGAGCGCTGCACACCCCGCTCCGTTCCCCCANAGGGCGTGGAGTCTCCCTGTCTGGAGACATCCCAAACCCACCTGGACGCGTTCCTTCTCCAGGTGACTCTGCCTGGACAGGGGTGTTGGAATGGATGATCTCCAGCGATTCCAACCCTGGCGATTCTCTGATGAGCTCGCACACCTCGGGACCCTCCCGCTGACCCGCGAACCAACAAGGCGACCCCCAGCTCGAAGCAGGTTTGGCTCTTGAACGCCAACCTCAGTCCCGGGCAGGGCGGAGCCGCTCGGCGCTCCGCGGCCCGGCCCAGCCCAGGCCCAGCCCGCTGGCTCCGGCCCCTCACGGCGGGCGG
>VZTT01067969.1:22399-35299 GCA_013400855.1 Buphagus erythrorhynchus
GCCCGGGCGGGCGCGGGGAGCCGGGGTGGCGGGACGGGAGCGCGGGCCCGGGCGGTGCCGGTGTCTCCGTCCCGGGCCGTGTCTCCGTCCCGGGCCGTGTGGCTGTCTCCGTCCTGGGCCGTTTCTCAGTCCCGGGCCGTGTCTCTGTCTGTCCAGGGGAGAGCTGCACATCCCGCTGCGTTCCCCGGGGCACGGGCCCGGGCTGTGTCGGTGTCCCTGTCTCGGGCCGTGTGGCTGCCCCTGTCGCTGTCCCGGGCCGTGTCCGTGTGGCTGTTGTTGTCCCGGGGAGCGCTGCACAGCCCGCTCCGTTCCCCGGGGCACGGGCCCGGGCTGTTTCTCTGTCTCTGTCCCGGGCCGTGTCGGTGTCCCTGTCGCTGTCCCGTGGCAATGTCGCTGTTGCTGTCCCGGGGAGCGCTGCACACCCCGCTCCGTTCCCCCAGCCTCTCAGCGGGCCGGCGCTGAGCCGCGCTGGAAGCGCCCGCAAGTCCCCGAGCAGGATGTGAGTCTTTCCTAAGAGCTGACGTTGCCCAATGTCCTAAAAGTTTTAACCGGTTCTTTGCAGCTGAGGGTTTTTAGGAGAGTGCGGGGGATTAAACATTACGTGTACCCCAGGTTTTTGAACAGGCAGATTTTGGTTTTGCCTTTTGTCCCTGTGAAGTCGGCCAGACATGAGCTGCTAATGCAGCGTCTCTGTAAAGGAGAACCAAGTTTCAGTTTGAACTCCTAGCTAGTCACTCTCTCTGGTGGTTTTTGAGGATTGTTTTGGATTTATGTTTGTCGCTTTTTTTGTCTCGTTTTGGGGTGATTTTTAGTTTCAGATACATGTAAAGAGTGTGTAGAAGGGGGAAGAGATCTGCTTTTGGTTTAATTCTGTTAACAATAGCAGTGAGACAGGAAAATGGGCAGCTGTCATCTAAGCTGCATAGCTTTATATGCCATGGTGCACTTTCACCTGTCTCAAAAAGGCAGATAGTCAGGTACAGCTGTAGACAAATGTAAAACAAAACGTGTCATTTGGGATTAAAGCTTCTATAATCTTTTCCTGTACACATTTCCTGTCTTTTGTTTAGTCTGACACTTCTCCTAATGTTTGACTATATCCTTACCCCTGTTTTACCAGACCTATGCTCTGTTGCCTTCTCTCTTATTTAAAGAGACCTCAAGAAAACTCACCAGTTTCTGCAGTTTTGCTTTAGGCTGGACATTGTAGAGTTACAAAATGTAAAGGGAAAATTACAATATTGCTTAGGTATCTCAGGTAACCATGAATCCCAAACCTTGTTAGTCACAGAGATTGATAGTAATATATTAAAGACTCTCTGCAAGTCCTTGAATGGTTGGGCTCTGGCTGACTTTGTCTTGCTGTCTGTCCCTCTTTTTTTTAGGAAATGTGAGCACAGTAACTGGGTGAGGGGTTCACCAGGACATCACCAACTTTGTGTTGCCCCACACTCTGGTGTGCACACAGAGCAGTGAATGTGCAGGGCTGCTACGTTGGCCCTTTCTGTCAAAAAGCCAATTTTCAAAGTGCAGATAGACTTAAGAAAAAGGAGTCATCTTAAGCCTGGGAGCAGCCTCTTGAAGCAGTTTTGAAGCTGCTGACTCACTTAGGAAAAAGCCCTATCAACTGAAGCTGTGACAGTTGAAAACAGTTCCCCCTTCCCTTTCTGTGGGTTGCACTGTTATCAGAGGATGATGATTCAGTAACCCTCCCAACGTGTGGCTGTGGTATGGTTCAAAAGCAGAGCTGCTGATGAGCAGGGTGGGTGAGACCCATTTCCTTTGTTTAACCCACCGTGCTCAGGCTGCTGTTGCTGAGCTTTGGAGCAGGTCAGGCTGAGCCACAGCAACTTCCTCAACAGAACCCTCGTGGCAGAGACTGGAGGGAAAGTGTCATATATGGTAGCAGTGGGCACCTGCAAGGAAAACTAAATGCTTGTTAACAGCTCATCTTATTAAAATGCACTTAATGGGCATTATTCACCACCACTCTGTCAAAAGTGCTCAGCTCTAGGGCTGAATAGCACAGCTGCAAATCCAGTTCTTACCAGTAACCCTTGCTTGAATATGTCATCTGCAGGTGCTTTTTTCCTATGTGCAGGGGAAGAACATCCCACAGCTTAAATACCCATCTGTTTTTTCACCATCAAGTGTTAAATCACTGTGTTCAGTCGTCGTGCTGTAACTGTTTTGGGATGTGGCATGCCTGGGTGTCCTGGAGGAATGCAGTGCTTATAACCCTGCTGTCTTTGAGGGACTGGATAGCTGCACATAATTTGTACATTTGTACATCCAATTGTACTCTGAAATTTATCTTGCCAGCTTGCTTCTCTGGAAGTCTCTGGGGAAGAATTGATGTAACATCTCTCATGAAGACGAGCCATGGTCGTGCATGTGAGGATGACTTTTCCCTGGTCTCCTTTGCAAATGTGTTCATTTTGCCCTTGCTGTTGACTGACTTCTGTCATTCCCTTCTGTGGCATCTTTCTGCTGTGTAGGATGATCACTGATCAAAACTATGAAAAGATAATAAAAACAATTTTAGAACTGAATGAAGAAATTTTATGAAGAAATTTTAACTTTTGAATTTGGATTTGGTTTTGCTGAGAATTGATATGAGGACAAGGCAAAACGTTAGAAACCATAGAGAAAAATGCTTTAAAAAAATTAGAACAATTTTGTAAAAGATGCTGGTTTCCTACAAGCCTTGAACATTTAAGTCTTCAGCATTTATTCCTGTAATGTGTTCATGTGTTAATCTCTGCTTCTTTTTACTAAGGAGTTGGAAAAGGGAAACTGCAGTAAACTTCAAATCATCCAAGTCTCAGAAGATACATAGAATGGTTCAAAGGTGAAAGGCAGATTTTGGAAAGCTGGAGCTCTTCCCATTCAGCAGCCATTCTTTAAAGGAAAAGTGGATACTTGCCTGGCTCACAGTGGTTTCTCTCTAGTTACCACAGCATCCTGCTGGGAAATCTCTGCCTCCCATTACTTTAATTGAATTTTTATGGGATGGTGCTGTTAATCAGTTTCCCAGGTTTATTTCATTCAGATTCAGACAATTCTCCACAGCATATGGTCTGTTCTTTTATGTCAAAAGCAAAACAAAAATAATTTAAAAAGAGTGAAAGAAACAGTTGCTTAGCTTTTTGTGAAAATACAGCAAGTAAACATGAAGAGTTGACTGTTCCTGTCCTGCTGAGAATAGTTTCAGCATCACCTCACAATCATCTGCTTCTCATATTTATGCCTATATATTTATGCTGGTTTAAGCCCAGTTGGCAAGTAAGCCTCACATAGCCACTCACTCACTCCCCCACCACTGGGATGGGGAGAGAATCAGAAAGGTGAAAGTGAGAAAAATTGTGGGTTGAGATAAAGATTGTTTAATAAGTAAAGTAAAAGCCATGCACACAAGCAAAGGAAAACAAGGAGTTGTTTTTTACCACTTCTGTGGGCAGGCAGGTGTTCAGCTGCTTCCAGGACAGCAGGAGTCCATCATGCATAACAATGACTCATGAAGACAAACACCATCACTCTGAACATCCCCCTCTTCATCTTTCTTCCCCCAGCTTTATATGCTGAGTTTGATGCCTTACAGCATCCCTGTAGGTGGCTGGGGTCAGCAATCCCAGCTGTGTCCACTCCTGATTCCTGCACCTCCAGCCTTCTGGCTGGCAGGGCTGTTACAGAAGCAGGAATGGCTTGTGCAAGCCCTGCTCAGCAAGAACAAAAACATCTGTCTGTTATCAACACTGTTTGCAGCCCAAATCCAAAACACTGCCCCAGACCAGCTATTGGGAAGGAAATTAACTCTATTCCAGCCAAAACCAGCACACTCAAGTAGGGAAACTAGGTTACATACTTCTGCTGCCCCCAGCTTTGTTAATGTACTCTGGATGAGCCAGTGCATCAAGTAAGGTTCTGTATTGGTTGGACCTTTACAAGGGAAAACCAACAAATTTTCCCTCAGGTGCTGAGGAGGTAGCCAGTGCAAATATGACACTGGTTGACTTTGCTGCAAACCCAACTGGTCTTTTGCTCTAATTGCTTTCTGGCTTTTGAATGTCATTGTCTGGAGCTGCACTTTTTGGTATAAAAGTGTGCCCTCAGCTGCTGCCCAGATCTGTTCACCTGAGTACTCTACGGAAAGGAGATGAGGGTTTTCATGGCCAGTTCCTTCTAGGATTTGCCTTTCCTTGAGCTTTTTATACCTCTGCCTGAGTGTGGCTTTATCTTTGCTTGTCTTTTATGCCAACAGTGAGGACTTCTGTGTGGATGAGTTGTTCTTAGGAGCATTTCAGCTCTTGGGTCATCTCTGTAGTGCTTTGGGGACTGGGAAGGGAGTGGACCAAGAAGCTAATTGGTGCCTTGTAGTGGGAGAATCCTTCCCTTCTTCTTGTGGCACACCTGCTTGACTGATGGCAACTTAAAACACTTCAGTATAGGCAGCTACACATTAAAAAAGTTGCTGGCACATCAGGTAAACAGGTTAGTGCAGGGTAGGAGAAACACATGTGTAGGTATTTCTTTGAAAACCCTGAGTGGGGTTGGGGAATGGGGGTGCACCAGATAAAATACTGTTGTTTTTCCCCATAGAAACCCAGTGTTGAAAAGGTAAGAAAGGCTTTAATTATCAAGTGTCGTTTCTGAATCCTCATCAGCAGACAGATGGCTCCTCATTGAGCTCTGGAGTTTTTAATCAATGTCAGAAAGGGCAAAACAGCCTCATCAAAGCTGAGAATATCCTTGTGAACACTTCACCTGGGATAATAGACCTGGAGAAAGAGAGGATCCATTTGTGCTGGATCAATATTCATATTGATCATTAAACAAGAAAGGGGAAATGCAGCATTTCCTCACTTCATGTGTTGTCAGCTATGACGCAGAACACCAGCACTCAAATGAAAGCAGATGTTGCTGCTCTTCAGGCTAATAATGCCTTACATTTTTTATAAGGCCTTTGTTGTGATGCCATGTACAATAATTACTGGTAACTGCAACAGAGCAAGGACAAAATGACTGAATATTAAGTGATAGGCTTTAACAGAAATCATTACATTAGAAAAAATCCCTTATGATTACTAGCCAGTTATTTTTGTTTCCTCTTGAGGGTTCATCCCAGAGCAACCACTCACTCTTTGCCCTCAGTGGAAAGCACTGTAGAAGTTGCTGTGAAGAAAATTAACTCCATCTCAGATAAAACCACTGCATCTTTTTACACAAGGGGCTTTGTCAGGCCACTTAATTTACCTCCAAAGGGTCTGAAGTGTTAGGACTAATTTTTTTTTCATAGCTTAATCCATTCTTCCATACTGGTACTCACAATTTTTATTTTTTTCTTTTTCAGTGATTGTAGTTAGCCAGTTTGGGTTCAGTTTCATCAGCATTTGCTTCTTTGCTTTCCATTTCTTTTATTTTCCCATTAATGAAGGATTTAGATTGCAGGTGCTGTTTTTCAATATACCTCTATCTCAGGTGTATTTGTGGTACAGTAATTGGAGTGTGGATGTGTTTCTTGTGAAGGGTGCCTGAAGGCTGGATTTATACCTCTGTGTAATTTTGTGACTTGTGTAGCAAAAGCCTGGAAGAGATTTCTAGGTTTTATTTCTTGTATAAGCATGAGGAACTTAGTGCTAAATCTTCCTGCTTTTGCTCCAAGTTTGCAGGAGCAAAGATACATGGAGCTGAAATGTAAGCATTAATCTCTGAAGTATTTTCATTACCAAAAAGGCACAGCTGGCTTGTTCAAGCACCCTTCCCTAAAATTATAAATATACCCTTGGACACTAAGCCCCAAATACACTTGGAGTTGACCTTAGGAAGTTGTAGAGAGTTTAAAAACCCAATTTCAAGCACCCTTCCCTGTTCCACTGAAGTGAATTACATGATGGCAATGGTATGACAATAATATCCATCTTTATTTGTCATGGCATAGGAAATGAGTGAGAGCAAACCCAGCCCTCCGCTTGATTTACCATGTCAGTGACAACTTCAGGCTTCCTTCTCACTGGGATTTTGCATCTCACTAACCAAGCAAGCTGGCATGCTTCTCCCTGGTGACCATGGGGGCTTCCAGTACAAACAAAACATCACTGGGAGAAGCCAGGAGGAGCCCACATAACTTCTGATTGCTTCTTTATGATCAGGGCATCTTTATTCTTAATAAGAAAGTGTCTAATTCTGACGAATTTTTCTTCCCTCAATTAACACAGTGGTGTTTGGTCATAGATTGGACTGGATGATCTCACAGATGTCACATAAGTTGTGCCCAGCTTTCATGCCCTTTGTCCTTGGTTTTTTGATTAACAATTCAGTCCAGTGCTTCCATCATAGTTAATTCTCCCAATTTGTGTACGTCACTGAACTGCTTTTTCCTGCCCCTTTCCCAACACTGAGCAGAAGCAAGTTGCTGTCAATTTTATTCTCAGAGTAATATTCTTGTTTCTTTCCCCCACAGGATTTAAACTGTCTCGTAAGAAATAGTAAGTATTTTTTTTTCTTTGTTGCAGTTTTCTCATCAGATCATGCTCTTTTTTTTCTATTTTACTTTTCTTTTTTTAACTGGGTTCATACAGCATGATTTTTTTCCTGCTAGAATCAGAGAGTTGTAAAGGGAAACACTGCTATCATGCCTTGCTTTGGGAGTTTCCAGTTTGATCCATTATAAGCTCCAGCTAGAAGAGGAATGGAAACTTATTTCTTTTTTGAGACAGAGTTTAGGGGTAGGCAGTGGCAGAGTAGAACCCAACCCAACTTGTTTAGTTTCTGTTTAAAGCTGGATTATCCATTTTTAAAGAAATGGGAATTTAAGGACAAGTTTTCCAGTAAATGTTCATTACAAGCCATTATGATAGTACTTGATGAAGAATTAATGTATGAACTAGAATTTTAAAAGGGGCATAGAGGGGTGCAGTTGAGAGCAATTAATGTAAATTATTGGGTGTAAGGGGTCAAGTCTTAGCAATGGCATGCATCTGAAAGACCTTAATATAATTATGGATAATGTTCTGAAAAATGTTCTTAAAAACAAAAAAAAAGAAAATATTTTTGAATTGTCCATATGGTACCTGGAGGCAACTGGGCAGTGCTGCAGAGCTCCTTGGCTTTTCCTTGTAGCTCTTGCTCTAAGCAAGCTCATTCCTACCTCAGTGCCCAACCCTGTGTCATACTGCTACAAATCTTTTTGTAGCCAGTAGTATTTTTTGCAGTGTTTTTGTTGGACTTGCCAAATCAGGAAGAGGACTATGCTGAGAATAACCAGATTTAAAACTTCTTTGGCAGGAGAGGGCTTGGGTGGAATCAGGTTGGATGATATTTCCCACTGGCACACAGTCACTGGAATACAGCTTGACAAGGCTGAGCCAAACTGCAGCACCACCATTAAAATCCTGCCTAAGTTAAATATTTGGTTTAAATTCTGCCTTATGGCTCTTGTTATGTTTCTCTGCTCTAGGGGAAATCTATTTTTTTTTTAGTGTTTAGTACACTCTTTGCTGAGAGGTACTTTATTCTTGTCAGGTTTTTTTTATAGATTTTTTTTTTTAATGAGCATTTGGGGTTTGTCTAATTACTCCTAGACCTAAAACCATACTGTTTGACTGAAGGGATAGTGCCCACTTGCCACTGTTTCCATCACATATCCAGCAAAATAGACCCAAAGTGTACTTTAGGGGGCCTGACTGTGCTGTTTTTAACATGCTCTGAGAAGTCAAATGTGTTACAAATGTCAAATGTGTAAGTAGATCATGTCTGTTTAATTCCTGTCATACCTGATTTCACTTTCTGATGACTTTACAGGACCAGTTTTCCCTAACACTGTGTTGACAAGCATAGTTTATTTTTCTGTCCTGGAAGCTTATTAATTTGGGCAAGGCATAACAGGCAGTTGTTGGAAGCTGAATTCAGATGTGTGTTCAAATTTGAGGAAAAGCAGTTTGTAGACCCAAGGTAATTAACTATTGGAACAATTTCCCTGATTATCTGACGATTTCTTATCATTGAAAGTCTGGAAATTAGCACTAACATAGGTCTGTTTCTGCAGAAGGTTGAAGGAGATACTGAGCAAACTTACTTGACCTGTTTAGCCTGACTACATTGATTGTGACAAGTACTAATGGATTTTAAGGAAAAGAGGATATGGAAGTTACTAGCATGAGTTCAGATTATTACAGGCAATTTACAGTGTACTTCCATACTGAAAATTGCCTTTCTGAGCTGGAAGCAGTCTGCCACCCAGTTTTCCCCTCAGAGTAACCCTGACCCAAAGGGCAGATCATAATTGCAATTAAGCAGAGCTTCCTCAGCCCCACTCTAAATGTGGGTTTCATTTGTTGGACAGGCACTTGCATGGAGTCGAGCTGGCTGAATATTGCTGCGTGGACTCCTTCTGCTCCAAGCAGTCTCCACGTTTCTTCTGATGTTTTCCGTCAGGAGGATGGAAAACTGTTCCCTGTGCTTCACATAGAGTGGAAAGTNAGTATGGAGCAGAGGAAATAGGTGTGATCTAGTAAGGATTAGAGAGGAGAATTATGACTTCAAGTCAGGAAAGCAGATCTTTGAAATTTGAGAGGTAGACTGCTTAATTTTGTTTGGTGTAATCTTGTCTTTGTGTGCCTTGATAAAGCAGTAATTATCTCATTGTTGGAGCCTAAATGACTACCAATAAGTCACATTTTCTCACTCTCCAAATATCTCTGATTGTTTGTCTATAAATGATGCTTCCCTTGCATACTCTTGTCCAAAGTTTTGCAGTGCTTTAAGACAGAATTAAACACATTCATTTTTTCCTTCTGCAGGGGCTGTGTCTGAGGGTTGTAGAGTTATGATCTCTAGCTCTGGTAGTGTAGAAGCAGATGTGACTCAGGTAACCCAGTCATGTCACTCAGCTTGTCAGCTCTCTCACTGGGACCGTGTGTACCAAAATAAAGACTTGTTTGCTTTGGCACCCAAACTGCACGAGGCAGCTTTGAGAGGCAGAGCTAAACACAATACCACATCTGGGGAGCTGCCAGGGTGTGTGGAGAATGGAGTTGCCTTCTCCTTTGCTCCTTCATTTGCACAGATGTAGCTTTGCCATGCAGGACCTTAGGCTGAAACGTTTAGACTGCAAGTGCTGTTAGTCAGCCCTGCATGCTGGCTTTTCCATGACCAGTTATCTTTATGTTGGGATCTCAGCACCTCAAAGGAGTTAGAATGTGGCAAGGCTAGGCACAGTGGTGCTCTCAGTGGGGGCTGCAGCCTCTCCATGTGCAGAGGAGAGGGAAAGGTGACAACATCCTTCTGTCCCTGTGCCTGCAGCCAGCATCCGCATTCTGGAAGGGGCAGAGCTCGCCGTGATGCAGGTGAACAGCAATCAGCAGATCTGTGCCCAGTTTGACTTCCAGAACAATTTACCTCTTCAGGTCCGTCCAGATGGAGGCAGGGTGAGTGCAAAGGGCTCCAGATTATATTTTCTGCTCTGTGGAATTGTTTCTGCTTTCACTATTTTATGACAGGGTTATTGATTAAAATGTACAGACTGCTTAGAGTCTGTATTGGACTTGGGATCTGCTGTCATTTCCCATCTCTCTTTCACTCCTCCTATCCTTCAGATTATAAGAATTGCTGCTTTTAGTGCCTAGCATGTGTCATCACAGTGGAAGTTGCTTAAAGCAAATAATTGTAGGGGTTCTTGCATTCTGCTTGAGAGCATGACATTTCATATCTTTTAAACTAAACTCTTACTTCCTATTGCTTCCACTTCTTTCTTGTACTCTCTTGTTGTGGAGGAAAGCACCAGCCTTGGAGGTGGTACTTCAGCTTACACTCCTTCTAGGAAACTCATCAGAAAAATGCTGAGCATGCACCACAGTAAGGAATGTAAACAATAAGCAGTTCATTCCTTAACCACACAGAATTTGGCCTTAGCTTACCACTTACCAAACACCACTAGCCTAGGAGCCAGTGCCTCTCCCAGAATTTGTACAGCATTGCTGATGCAGAAAACAGTATAGATTTAAGAGTATATGTATGGAATGGCCAGGTACAGAACTACATATGTATAAATGCAATTCTAAATGCTTACCACTTGCACAGTGCTACAAAATTCATACTAGAATGAAATTTGCATCTTGAAACTGCATATTTTATTCCAGTCTCCTTTCAGCTCAGAGTATAGTTTGATGGAAATTCCACACAGTGGTTTGGCATAAAACTGTTGTATCAGCTCAAAGATCCCAAGAAAAAACTAATTCTAAACAGAAGAATTTAGACAAAGAGAAGGGTATATTTAATACACTTGAGTTCCAATTTTTTATAGTCAAGCTTCAGTAAAGCGTTACATGGGATGAGGGAGCACAGTGTAACAGGGCCAAGCCAGCTGTTAATTTCAGTGCCTTAAAGAACAACATTGTCATTTCAAGTCCTTGTGGATGTGTTTTGTTTTCAGTGGAATTTCACTTTTGACCGTTTTGAAGTAGAACCTGGCCAGACTTACCAAGTGACTGTGTACCACCTGCCCAAACTGGGTGTAAATGGAGACCGCAATTGCAAGTCCACGTCTCTCACAATGCCTGGTAAGAGGTGATTTAGTTCACTTGGGCCTCGAGTTTAGGAATGTGGTGCTTTGTGGACCTCTGGCAGGAATGTGGTGGTTTGTAGACCTGACATCACTGCTGCTTTTACTTAATTTAAAATCTTTCAGAGGTGCCCCTCTGCTTGTGGCAGCTGGAAGTACAGGCCAGAATTTCCAAATCAGAGGTTTGGCTTCTAGTACTAAATCCTAGGCATGTGAAGTTCAATTTCAAAGGCACAATTAGGCATAATTTACCAAGAAACTTGGTAGTGCTGGGTGCCTGACCCTTTCTTGTACGTTTGAAAATTTTCCTATTGCTAAAAGAATTTTTGCTGTTTTTCCCAAGGTTGCTGAGCATCTGCATATCCCTCTGGCTGCACTGACTACTTCATAAATATTTAGTGTTTAATACATATCTTGTAAACTGGTTCTTAACTTTTTTCTTAACTTGTTTATAGTTGTCAACCTGACTTTGTACTTATAAAATGGCAAAGTGTGGAGTGTGTCAGTCAATATGAGCTGGAAAAGGAGAGGGAGCACTTCATTTTCAACCCTCTTACCCTTTCTTCTGCCTGTTCACACTAAGAACTTCCTGGCTAAACCTGGATAAACTTCCTGGTTTATCCTGGATAAACCTCTACTATTCTTCAGAAACATAATGCATGATGTCAAGATCAGCAGCTGCAGGGAGCTTTGCTGGTTAGAGCTTACACATGAATTGCAGAGACACTGTAAATTCCTAAACTTTGTAAAGTTTAAATTGGTAACTTTGGAAGTTGGAAATTTGAGATATGCAATGTTTTATCTCAACTGTCTAAGCAGGGAGTTGTTCCTTTTCCTTTGTCCAAACCCTGGAGGAGAGATATAATTTAAGGCTGAGAGTTGTAAATCCCACATTGCTAAATGTTGAATATGTAACTCTGGATTTAACTCTGAAGGAAGTCCCAAAGAGCAGGGCCAATCTGCTGAATAAAGGGAATTAGAAATGTGGAAGAGTGTTTTAGGATTAAGAGAGATTCCAGCCTCCTGATTTTCCTGTCAGAATGTCTTTAGAGGAATCTCTTGCTGAGGTGTGATTACAAGATGTGGGGATGAATATGAAGTTTTAATTCCACTATTGTGACCCTTAAGTGTGGTATGTTTTAGTCTCATTCATTTTCTCTGTTCTGAGAAGAAAAAGAAGAACCAAACACACCATGACATCAGTGAAGGGACTGGTTTATATGCTAGAAGCCAATACTGTTCTTTTGCAGAATTTTGCCACTGCTTTGGAACAAAAGTGTCTATTCATTTAGGAGAGCTTGGTTAGGTCTCTGTCTTCTGATAAAAAAAAGTGGTTTTTTCCTAAATGGAAGTACAGTGTTTCTGACTGGTGGTCTTTCTTGCAGACTGCACGGATTCTCGGATGAAAAGAACCATCCCATGTATAAAGACAGGTAAAAATTTTTGAGTCACATAGATGTAAGCACTCTGTTGGAATATTTGACAGTTGAGAAACTCAGGAATATCTGCCCTACTTCCAGGCAGCTTGTGGGAACCCAGGATCCGGGGTGAAAGTCTAGATGATACAACTGTGCTCGTGAGCTTCAACCCATGGATGGAGCCAACCCGGTACCAAATCCATGTGGCCAGTTACCTGAATGAGAAGAGGTGTAAAATGACCACATGGGATTTCACAGAGGTAGTTACCTTCCCAAGTCATACTTTCTCTGGAGATTTAGGCAAACTTCTTAAATGCTTGCTAAACCAGGACATCTGAACAGCAATTTTCAAGGAATTATTTTTTAAATTGTCTTGAATTTGGTGGAGAAAAGATTAAAAAAAAGAGGTTTTATAATGCATGAAGCAGCCTATAAACATCTGAAAAGTCAAATTTTATGTTTGACTACCTGGGCTTTATTACCTTTTTCAAGCCAGTGCCTAGGGAGCTAAGACTAAGTAAATTAACCAAAACTGAGGTGCAAAGTTTCAATAAATCATTGAAGTACTTTATCAAATACGATCACAGGAGAGTGTTAATTAATTTTTTTATAAAGAATCAGTGATTTAGTAACAGATGCTGCATTTAAGCTGAGAATCAATTTCTGTAGGTCTTGCAGTCTGTGTTGCTCAGAAGCTCAAAGTGTCCAGACTATGTTCCAATACAAAAAATGTTTCCCTTCAGGCATCTGAGGGTGGAGAAATACTGAATATTTAGAATCACTCTCCACCCTTCCTTGGGTGAGGGCAGATATGTTGGCATTCAGTTTGTTTAATCTTTCTATTCCTTAACACTTAAAACCCTTAGTAGTGCATGCACTGATATGATTAAGCTGTTACTGACACAGATGGGACAGCTCTGTGAG
>VZTT01067969.1:36220-47480 GCA_013400855.1 Buphagus erythrorhynchus
GTTGGCATTCAGTTTGTTTAATCTTTCTATTCCTTAACACTTAAAACCCTTAGTACTGCATGCACTGATATGATTAAGCTATTACTGACACAGATGGGACAGCTCTGTGAGTATTTTCCTGGTGGAGGGGAATGCACCTCATTTTGGAGTTTGTATCTGCTAATCACTGTAAAGAATTCTCTTGTCATGATACTGATTGTGTGCAGCAGGTAGCAAGGGCAACTTACTTGCCTGTTCTAGTGTCAGTGTTGATAGCTGCTTTTAATTAAATTAGGAAGCTTGTTAATGTTTACACATTACAAAGCTGAAGACATCTACATTGTTAAGAAACTGTAAGTTTAACTCCTTTGAAGTTGTACAATGTACATCCCTAATTATTTCCTGTTACCTGTGCAATCTTAGCCTGCTGTCTTAATTGTATTACCATGTCATGGTGGCCTTTACCCATTCTGTTCTCTTTGGGCTTCTTGTTCAAAGGAAAAAAAAATAGCAGCTTCTGCTTCTTTGGACCATTTTGTGTTTTCATGTCAGCTTTTTCTTTTTTACTGCTTTCATTCAGTTTTCTTCCTTCCCTTATAACTTGCATCTGATTTCTGCAGGATGGACTACAACAGGAAGTGAATGTCACAATCAAAATAGACAAGAACATAAAAGCTTGCTGCAGCTACAGAGTACAGGTGGGATGGCACTGTTGTCTCTGTGTCCTTCCTTCACAATCAAGGCAGTGAGCACCTTAGGAATGCTAGGGGTTTTTTTCACAGTGTTTTTTTCTGAGATTGGCCAATCTCTAATTACCTGCATCAGGGAAATACTATGGCTGAAAGAATTTTTATATTCTCTGTAGTCAGTGGCTTTTCCTTAGTACAGGGCTGCCAGGTCAGAGATTCTGGGAGTGAGAATGGCCAATGTGCAACCTCAGAAGCTCACAGCCTTCGTCATGTGTGGTGTAAGAATTCCTGATTAGTCTTGTTTTCTGAAGGGAAGTGGGAACTCTGTGTCTCTGTGCTAAAATACAAGGAACATTGAGGCAGGGAGAAAGAAAATCAAGGAACAAAATTTCTTTTAAGAATAACTTCTGTTTTTCTGGATTCATTTCAACTGCAGATTCAGCCATTCTTTGTGAACTGTGGCACAGACTGTCTGAGACACTCTACTCTCATCCCATGTAAACCAGTTCCAAGTGAGAACCACTTTTCTATAAATTAGATTCTCATTGTTTTACAGCTGAGACCTGAATTTTTAACATAACTCTTGTCTTTTGCAGGTACAGAACCATCGGGTAAGAAGTTCTTCCAATACCCTGGAACTTTTTTTGCTGTTCTTCTCCTATTGTGTAGAATGAGGAATGACCCAATGGGCAGGAAATGTCCCTGTTGAAAATTTTATATTATTTGCAAATAGTGAAGTGGACAGCCCATAGATGTGGTGGTGTATGAAACAATCATATTGGGAACCCACCAAAGCTCCACTGAAACCTCAGAGGATGTGAAGATCAGCACATGGCAACCACGTGGTAACAAAACACCAAACCAACGAAGAGCAAGGAAACCCCAGACCCCAAAAATGCTCTTGGTCTGGATTGTCACCTGAGGGATGGGGATTTTAGGTCATAAGGGTTTAATAGTCCAGGGATTTCTTTGTTCAGGGTCCCTCTTTTGAGCCACCAAGCTCAAAACCAGCCAGGTATCATCATCAATATGTGCCAATAAATCTCTCTGATGGAGATGAGAGCCTAGTGTCTAAAATTTCTTTAACAGTCCCCTTGTAACACTGAGTTCAGAATTAATTGTGCTAAGAATGACTTCACCATGATTTAATGAGGCAAGTATTTGTATGCAGTGTGAACCTTAAAGAGCAAATTTTTGAGAGACACTTCACTTGCATTGAATTCTTTGAGAAGCAGTTTTGACAAGAAGAGTCTTAATATAAAATACTTTCTATCACTTTGCTCAGTGTTAAAAAATTTGCATAATATAAAGCAGCTTTTGGAGAGAATAGCTTGCATATATTCATTTTTATGAATGTCAAGATAACTTGTGCATAATGATTTGATATCTTTTTTTTTGGCTGCAACACCTGTAAGGATCTTTTGCCCAAGATAAAAAAAAAAAGGAAAAACACCTGTAAACTGAAATTCATGACCCAAAATGGTGATATTTTAAATTTTTTTTAAGCTAGATTACATGAACAGGCAGGACATGGGCGGCATGCCTGTCAAAGCTGGGTAAACATTGCTATTTAGAGGAAGGTTCTTGATCTGTGTTTTCAGTGTGCTGCACATATGGTTCTTTGTGTGGAGCAAGTTTATGGTGTACAGTAGCACCATGAAAGCAGGAATTGGTTTGGAGAAATGCCTGTGGATTATAAGGAGGAGTACTGGTCTACTCAGCAAAGCCAGGGTCCTCCTCCCTTGGCCTCTGATGCTCGAGAACCTTTTGCTCTTTGGTGAAACTCAGTGTAAGGCAGTGTCTGAGGAGTGTTTTTGTTTTGCAGATGATATGATGATATGGCTCTACTGGTGTATCACTGGGATCTGTGTGTTACTGGTGGGGTCAGTCATCACAGCTGTGCTGTGTATGACTAAAATACGAGCAGGTGAGACTCATACCAGCCAGGAAGAAAAACATCCAATGCTAAAGAATATTTTTTCCTCCTTCTGTACCTATTCCTATTGTGATTTTGTTCATTGCTGTTCTAATGCCTTGCCACTGAGATCATGCCTAAGAAAACATCTTCTGTTTTACATTATAGGACTTGCAATGTCCTTATACCATCCACTAGATAAGTAAAGCCTTCCACAGGTTATCCTGTCTGATACTCCTGTTCATAGGACTTCAGAGCTCCTGAGGGGAAAAGGAATTTCATAGTTCAGCCCTTTGTTTCCTGCAGATTGCTGCAGATATCTTAGCACTTACTTTTCCCTTGCATTGCATAAGCATGTTGCAGAAGAGAAGCTTCCTGTTTGTCCACACTGTAGTCTTCCCCCTGTTCCCCAAAGTCTCTGCAAAATTAATTCTATACTATTGTGAGATTAGATAAGATTTTTCAGTTAAAGTGGGAGGAAAAAAATACAGGACATAGAGATTGACGTCAAGCAAGTTGGAAAATTGGGTGCTTAATGGCTAACTCCTAGTTTTTTGTGCTGCAGCCATGAGGCAGTTATCTCAGGGGAGCTGTGTAACTCACTGCTTGTTTTGTTTTCTTTTTACATGAGAAGAAGAATTGGCAATCTTTTGTAAAATTTCTTACCATCAAACTCGTCTGTAAGATGTAGGTAGGGACATTTTAGTCACCTCTTCAGAGAAGCTTCTTAAGAAAAAGACATATTTTAAAAGCCCCTTCTCCTTAAAGAGAGGTTGCAGAACAGCTGGGGTTCTATACTTGAGACTGCCAGGATTTGGGGGAGATGGTGGAAGTTCATTTTAAGTGCATTCTGTCCCCTCTCAAAGGAAAAATATAGCAAGAACTGCCTGTAGAATAGTCTTTATTCATTCAGTATGTTTTTTTAATTAGGCTTCTACCTCCTTAGGGCTTTATCTCCCTCCACAGTTAAAGATTTTTTTTAGCCTAATCTGTGGAAGGTGGTGTGATTTTAAGCATTTAATCTTAGTTCATGTTTTCAGAACTGACAGTGACTTTCTCTCTTCCAGGACGCCGGCGAGGGAAATGGAACCACAACGATTTGCAAGCTGGTAAGATGCCACCTGTATTTTAGCAAGCACCTGTCATGCAGCTCTCACACAGTTGCCCAGAAGGGGCCTTTGTAGGCTCTAACTACTTTATAGATGCTTCTTGAAACCAAAAGGTAGCCTTAGGATCTTCCTGTTTAGCTAAAAGAAGCTTTGTATATGGAATTTGGAATGCTATATTTGTCAGATGGGAGTTATTTGCTTTGGAATGTGGGAGAGACTTTTAACCCAACCAAGGCTGTACTGGCAGAAGAAGTTTTGCTAATCACCTAGGCCATAGCAACAGGAGATTGGTTTGGGGTGGGTGCACTCAGCTCTCCATCAGAGAATAGAGCAATATTTCCAAACCTCTTGAAGCTGCTGCAGTGTTTTTGTGAGGTGAAAGTTGATGAATCATCTGGGCATTATTATAAATCACAGCTCTGCTGTGTCTGTACTTTCATATTAAATATACACAATGAGATGTTGTCCACATACATTGCCAAAACAGCATTAAAACTTTAAAAGTTTTGTTAATACCCTCCTGTGCTGATTAGTGCTGACTCACACCATGACAGTTTGGGGAATGTGGCTGTAATTAATGTTTTCCTGTCTTCCCTCAGCACCGTACACCGAGCTGTCCCTGCCGCCCTTGAAGCCGCGGAAGGTTTGGATTGTGTACTCTGCTGATCACCTGCTCTACGTGGACGTGGTGCTGAAGTTTGCTGAGTTCCTGATGACAGTCTGTGGCACTGCTGTGGCCTTGGATCTGCTGGAAGACCACCACATCTCAGAGCTGGGGCCCCTACCCTGGCTCACACGGCAGAAGAAGGAAATGGAAGAGCTGTCTTCAAAGATCATCATCTTGTGTTCTCGGGGCACCCAGGCCAAATGGCAGGCCATGCTTGGGAGTGAGCCTGTGTGTCTCAAGCAAGATCAGCAAAAGCCAGCAGGAGACCTGTTCACCCCAGCCTTGAATCTGATCCTGCCAGATTTCAAGAAGCCAGCCTGTTTTGGAATGTACATAGTCTGCTACTTCGAGGGAATAAGCAGTGAGAGAGATGTACCTGATCTGTTCAATGTCACATCCAGGTACCAGCTGATGGACAAGTTTGAGGATATTTATTTTCGGATTCAGGATCTGGAGAAGTTTGAACCTGGGCGGATCCATCGAATCCAGGAAATCACAGCTGAAAATTACATCGATACCCCCAGTGGGAGGAAGTTGAAAGAAGCCATAGAGAAGTTCAAGAACTGGCAGACTGAGCACCCAGACTGGTTTGAGAGTGAAACCATCTGCTTGGATAGTGATGAAGAGTTGCATTCCCTGAACAGAGAGAGCCAGGTGGATCCACCACTGAGTGAGCCAAGTGGAATTGTGAAACACCAGCTGCACCTACGTGAGCCTGACCCCAGCTGCTGTTATGTCATCAGCCTCCACATGCACGAAGGTGAGAGTACAAGCTGCAAGCTGCAGCCTCAACTTAATCCATGTGGGGATCCAAATTCCCAGACTGTGGTCCTTCCTGTGGATGTTCCTCGAATCCAGGTAGTGGAGCCAGTCTCTTCTGTGGAAGATAGAAATATACTCAGTCACCATGTGCTGAGCAATGAGGACTGCATGGAAGGAGTTCCTCTTCTGGAGACAAGCTTTCCAATGAGAAATAATGTCATCCTCCATGATGGCTCTGAAGTTTCAATGGCTGACCAGAGCCCTGCAAACTTCTCAGATGACTTGAATGACCATCTGAATGGACTCATGTACCCTCTTTATCAGCAGAGTGTCATTCCTTCAGAGCCAGAGTATCTCTGCCAGGGGGAGGCTGACCAGCAGCAGCAGCTGGTCTTTGATGACCAATGCAAAGACCAAAGACAGTCAGTGCAGTCAGACCAGGGCTACATCTCCAGATGCTCCCCTCTGCCTCCTGAGGACCTTCTAGAGGAGGAGGAGGAAGAGGAGGAGGAGCATCAGGAACAGCAGGTGGGCTTCCATGAACTCTCTCCAGAGGTCTTGAACAGTCTAAAGAGCCTCCAGAAGCAGCTGTTTTTCCAGGACATTCAGAGAAGCTCTAGCTGGAGCTATCCAGCAGAGGTGATGGACATTGAGCAATCTTTGGAGGACTGTTAGGCTCTGCCTGGGACTTGCTCTGTTTGAAATACAGGGATGGAAGGTGGTCCCATGCAGAGCAGTACTGAGACTGCATTTCCAGCACTATGCTTGTCATTGTATTGTAAATGGCTTAGTGCTGGGTTCTTCCTGTGTGCTGCTGGGATGCAGCACTTCCCAGCAGACATGGAATGTTGCTTCCAGTCTGTGGAGAGAAGCCACAAATACTGGCCACCCCTGTGAAAGAACAGGCAGTGGTTCTGTTCCTTGGGGAAAAGCATTACACTGAATTCTCACTGATGGATGACAGAAAAATTACTGTGGCTCATCCACTCGTGCCTTCAAAATGCCCTCCAGCTGTGCTGATTGTATTGCACTGGATAAAAGTCACAGGCATGGTTTAGAAAATAGGTTTAGATAACATGGTAACATTTGCATTGCCATTTTAATACACATTTTAAACATTTCCTTGTAAATGCTGTACTAAAGATGTGTGCCTTAAATTTCAGCTAGATTAGGGCTGTCTCTACCTGGTTGATAAATGTGCCTGGAGATTTTTTTTTTCCTCACTCATCATTCATTGGCAGCTGCATTTCCATGGTCATTCAGAAATCAAGTGGAGTAGCTGAGAATAAGTGGGATAAATGTTTAAATTGAGAGTCTCCATAACTCTTCCTGCCTCTCTACTGGGAGGTGTGTGCTTGAAAACCAGCAACAGCAGGGAGGGGGAAGATGAGACCAAAAAATGGAGTTTGGGTTTTTTTTACAGTTTTAGGAAATGTGGGGCTGAATGCAGAATCAGGGGAATCTGATGTTTTCTGTGACACACTGCTGCAGTTCTGTTTGCTTTTGGATATCTTAGCACCAGAAAGATCTGAACTGAAGATAGTGACACACAAGGAAATGAAAGACTATTTTGGGGGAGGAAAAAGTGTAGCCTCAGCAGATACTGTTTTAGAGTGGAAATTATATCAGAGTTAAGGGAGGCTGAGTGAAAATGACTGTAAGATGTACTTGTGTGGGTTTAAGCTTAAGCACAGGTAGTTCAGGTTAACCACAGTGAAATACTGAACAGACTAAGGGATTCATCTCCCAGGAGCAGTGATGGTGAGGCTGGCATTTACCCTGTTTCTTATCACTGTTTCTGCAGCCCATTGGATAACAACCTGTGAGATGTAAATACATCCAGGCCTTTCTCCTTTGTCGTCTTCCTGTCCATCTAAGTTTACTTGTTAAAAATATTTTATCTCAGCTTTTTTTAAATCTAATGTCTCAGAAAAAAAATCTATTCTTTTGACTTGCAATCTATTTTGTATTGTGTATATTTTATAATTTTGTGTCTAACCTGTGGGGTTTTTTTCCTTAAATTAAAAACAATGAATACTTTTTGGACATATTTACTTAAATACGTCTGTTCCTCAATTCTGCCTAACTCCTTATGTTGAGTTAAGTTCTTAGTATTTGTTATAGAAATCTGAGGTAAAACTGAGCCAGAACTGAACTAGCTCACAAATGTCAAAATATCCCTGCAAAGCACAGTATGGAGACGAGCTGGACAGAGCTGAGAGCCTGCAGCCATGGGAAGTGCACATCCCTTCAAAACAGGTGGAAAGGAATTGTTTGTTATTTCCAGGACTCTGGAAGGACAGCTTGATAATAAAGGGAAAGTCCCTGCAGAGATCCAGACTTAAGGCTGGGAACCTTCCTGCTCCAACAGCAATCCAATCTAACTCAACAAGAGCTAAGCAAGGGGAAGCTGTGATCTCAATGCTTCTCCAGTGAGAACCCATTTCCCACATTATGTCAGTTATTGCCATTTTGATGATCCCACTTCTAAAAGTTTATTTTATCTTACAGCATGTAAATCTGATTTTTTTCCCATGAGTCTTTTTCAAGTGGTATAAATTCCTATAAATCACTTAAATAGGAAGCCCAGAAGTGTCATCTGAATTTCCTTGCCTTAGTCATTCCCTTCTCAAATAACTCCCTTGGTCTTACAGCTCTTAGAATTTGCTTTCACTTACAGAAAGTTTGAGGGGAAAATCCAGACACTATTTTAGCAATCCCGTATGAGGAAAACAAGTAACTTTAACGCATCTGTTGGTCCCTATTCAATACAAAATTGAATAGCCTAGCAAAACTGAAAGGAGGAAAAAAAGGAGCAAAATCAGTCACAAGTTTCTAATTTTATTTTAACAATCTTGCTTTTTAAAAAATACAAGTTCTGATTAATGCCAGGGGGATGCCAAATGTCCATCAGCCACAGGCTTTATCTCTCACTTCCATTTCCCCTCCTGGGAGTAGTCATCTCTTTTGTCAAAGAGCAATAAAATGCTAAATAACTGAGTTGTGTAACAGAATCCCAAGGGACCTGTGTCTTAGTATGGCACAAATTCATTCAGCAAAGTGTTACTGACCTGGACCAGTAATTGAATGTTGGCACAATGTACAGGAGTTGTGCAAGGTGCATCAGGAGAGGTATTGCTTGCACTTGGATGGTACCACCATCTCTCTTCTGCAAACAGAAAGGTTTAAGTGGAAGCAAGAGCTCAATTACCGAAGAGGAAGGAATTCAAAAGGAGGAGCAGGTTTTATAAGCAAGATCTTACTGGAGATCTTTAAATGTTTTTTCATAGTAAGTAATTGCAGGAGCAGCAGAGCTGCCCTTTTAGTTGCAAGGGGGCTTTTGTATAGCCAACTATAAGAGATTTACACTCTCCAAACAGCACATTTCCTAACAACCTAGAAACCATGGCACCACAAAGAACAACTTTTTCTACAAAGGAATTCTATGCAACACAAGTGTCATTTTGCAGGGTCATCTGTCCCGGGCAACCTTTTCATCCATGGAAAAATCTGAACTGTGAGTTCACCACCAATGGGTTAAATATGCCATGGCCAGATAAATTTCAAATATGCCATTTTTCTCAATAACATCCTAACTGGAAAAAGGCACTCACTGTTGAAACAGCAACTTTGTTATGGGCTATGAAGGGGTAATGAAGTCAGACTCATTAATAATTGTGCTGTGACTCTTTTGATGTCTCAACTATGCTCACGCTTCAGTGTATTAGGGATTAGCACTTTGGTGCTATTGGGAACTTGGCCATAGGAGCAGCCAAACATAGTTGATGATGAAAAGCTTTTTTTTTTCCTTCAGCTTGTATTTGGCAAAGTTGATTGGTTGGGGAATTTTTTTTTTTTCCTTCAGCTGTTTGACTGAAGAATGGAGTAGTCCTAGGTTCAGGTATCACCTTATTCTCTCTTGAATAATTATTTCTGAGCTTCTACTACCTATTTAATGCTGAAAAAGGAAGGTGCAAGGAAACAAATATATGTACAAGCATAACATACCTGTAATTACACCTCCTTTGGCCAGGAACTTAGCATCCCCTCGACACATTTCACATCACATAGTAAAAGTTCACAGTACCAAGTTTTACAATCACGGTCACTCACAGCACCAAGATTGTCCAGACAAGAAGAAGTTACTGAAGAGAAAGGCCACTGGCCAAAATTTACACAACTGCCCATGTGAGGGCTTAGGTTAAAAATAAAGCACTGGTGGGAAAGTTAAGCCTAGCTTTGCCAACTCTCCATTTGGCATGAGGAGAGCAGCAAGTCACCCATCCCTAGCTGCACTTCTGAACAGAACAGCACTATTGACCCATCTTTTCTAGGGGCTTTTCCAGCCCCTCAAAACCCATCAGCCACTGAGAGCTGGGGGAGGAGAGCCCCATGGCAGCCCCACTTCTGCCTCTGGGAGCTGGAAGTTACCAGACTGTAAACATTTTGTTATAGCAGTCCACCAGAGCAGGCAGTTAATCCCACTCTGTGAAAAGGGAGGTGGGACAGAGGCTCTGAAGCCCAAGCCCTGAAGGAAAGAATGAATGTGTGTGCAGAAGAACTCTGGGCTGCACCTGCAGTCCTGCCGTGGGTAGCAGTTGGTTGTGCTTTATTTCCCCTTCCCATCAGGACAGCTTGAAAAGAAAAAAGAAAAAAAAAACCTTGTGACAGGAAACTGTTGTTTTTCACAATTATTGCAGCCTTGCCCAGATAACAAAATATAAGCCTGGGAGGGGCAAAGTCCTTCCTCCAAACGTGGCCTGTGTGCTCCTGCTTCCATGGGGCTGGTTTCAGGAGCAGTGGCAGCCAGGCAGAAGAGCAGGCCTTAACCCCACCCAACATTCATGGAGCTTAAAACCAAAGAAAACTGTGTTCCTATGAGAGGTTACTAACAATTTTTCCCCACCTACCCTAAACCACATGCACACAGAGGACAGGATGCTGATACATGGGCTTTCACCAAAGCTCAAGAGCCCCTCTGCCTTGAGGGCTCCTGCAGCACTTTGCTTTCTGTGCTGAAAAGTGAGGTTCACTGAGCATGGAGCCCATCTTGAGCAGTGCCAGCGTCCTCTGCTCTGCTCTTGGAGAGGGGACACTTTGCAGGCTTAGCCCCATCTCTGCTCTCTCAAGCAGGCATGGGAGGGGGCTAGAGGAAATTTTCCAGCCTTTCTGGCTGTGTAAAGGAAGACCCTACGCTCCGTGTAAAAGAAAACCAACGCTGATCCCGTAAACATGCATATTCACAGAGAAATGAGAGCCCCAGCATCTGGGGATGCCAGCAGTAGGCTGCTGTAAACCCTGTTCTCACCAGAAATAAATGTCTTGGTGGTTATGAAATAGGACCTAAAGCCCTGGTTTATGTCCATGCTGGATTGGTTTCTTTAGCATGTGAAGTCAATGTAAGATGCAAAAGGTTGAAGCACAGAGGTAGACGTTTTGGCTAGGAGAAGGTGGCTCATGGGCTTGAAGTGGCCGAGAGGCCAGCGTGCTTCCAGAGGTTCCTTAGCTGGTACACAAAGGCCTGGGAAACAGGCAGCAGCTTTGCAAGACCCAGGAAACCAAAGCATGCTTCCTTCTGTCCTTCTGGAGGCAACATCTGCTGGTCAGGCCCCTCTTGCATCTCATTATTGTGGTCAGCAGGAGTTCTTAAAGGAGGGGACAAAATGCACTGGTCCTTGTTTAGGACGAAAGGGAAAAACTGAACCTTTATGGTTTCAAAGCAACACAATGTTCTGGGAGGGAGGGGAAGAGTAGGACCCTTCAGACAGTGGAGAGGCAGAAGCACTGGGAGAAGTCTTGTCACGAAGGACAGGTGCGTTTTCCGGTGACAGGCGTCACCTCTAGGCTCCTGCAGGTAGTCGGGTTTGTGCGGAGCTTCCGCTGCTGGATGTGTCCATGAGGAAGGGCGGAGGGGAGCGGGAGTGTGACAGGGAAGCCCACGTCCCCTTCCCCTGCTCGGCCACGGCGGAGGGAACCTGAGCAGAACGCAGAGACAGAGACTCTGCCGGGGGGCGGCCAGAGGGGCTCATCCCTGGGCGGTGACCGCCAAGGCGTTCACGTACCCGTGGGGACCCACGTCCACGTCGGAGAGCCCGTGGGCCAGCGGGGCGGCGGCGGGGGCGGCGGCGGCCGGGCCGTA